>SNQJ01S0002611.1:122644-132984 GCA_010110895.2 Picea sitchensis
CACACACACACACACACACACACACACACACACACACACACACACACATAGCTATATATACACATACATACATACATACATGCATACATACATACATGCATGCATACATACGTACATACATATGCAAAATGTACCTTTCTAGGGGATCCAATACAAGACTCCAAGATATCTTGAACGAATGATCATTCATCATACAAGTGAATTGAAATTAACACACATGGGCCATTTTCATTGTCATATATCTCTATACAAGTCAAATATGTGCATTTAATAACTAAATTTTCCTAATACATGAAACAATAATTAATTCTAGTACATAGTACATATTGATCTCATGCCATTGACCTCATGGGTTAGTAGATCACACCACCCATCTCGACAACCCTTATGTATAAAATGTGGTCTTAACGATGCAATGATTCCAATCATATTTCATATTTATTAACAAATGCATCACATGAACTAGCTTGAACACTCTGTTCATTAAAACAACATTGATCCATGGAAAGGTTCATTGTAACCTCTGAACTATGGAAACCCACACCTTTTGACCAACTTGAGAGGTACCCTCATCTTCGAGGGTAAATCCCCCAACATGGTTAGGTGATATACTAGGGGAGGTAGAGGACAAGGTAGAACCAGATCCTAAAAGGAACCTCTTATATTATATGTATGATTTTTCCCAACACCATAGTATTTAGATGGAAGGTTTGTGTAGTTGTGCTACATGTTACAAAAAAAACTCAGTATAAATAAATTTAGAAAAATAATGTGGTACCTCGCCATTCCATGACAACTTCCCATATGACACTAGGAGTTGATCATAAAGGTTATGAGCGATGTGAGGGTGTTTAAAATATTGAACCTTCAACATTGGTCATTTTGGCGCTTATTTAAAATTGAACATAGATATGGCCTGTTTTTTGGACACTTTCACCTCTGTGGTAGGAAATTTCGCTCCATCACAATATATTTGCATCTCCACATCAAGTTAATAAATCTGTTGTTAGTTGGTCCAATTTATTTATAAACATTGATAAATTTTCTTAGAGATTGTAAAACTATCTCCAAGATCTGCCAACTCTTAGTAGGGAGGTTTAATTACTCAAGGTTGTCCTTTAATTTTGCATCCAACCTCATACATCTAACCTCTTGTGACATGTAGGTACAAATACATAATGTAAATAAAAGAATAAATTTATGTATAAATATATGCATATATCTACTTATGGTCCATTTATAATACAAAAGTAAATTAAGGAATTTACCTGCCATAAGTTGTGGGCATAGTGGGAACTGTACGTTCATCGACATAGGAGAATTTTCTAAGTTTTGATTATGATCAATCTATCATGGTTCATGGAACAATTAGTGGCAAGACAAATGAGGAAATGGTTCAAGCCTAGACACACCTAGGGATACATGCACACCTTGATGGGAAGATCTAGTAGGAGATGCACCTAAAAATGGACAAATATTAATTTATAGATCATGTGTCACTGATTGGATGCATGAATACATTTCGATATGAATGTACACACAATTATATGTGCATAAATGTACATACCATAAACATTGTGTCTATGTAAATGTACGAGACTCTATGGATGAATCTAACCATTTACTACTATCAGATGGGGGTGTAGGACTAGGTGCCCATATGTCAGTAGACTTCCTAGAGTGCTTATGCCCTAAACAATGGGGCATAAATAATTCTTGATATATATATATATATGTGTGTGTGTGTGTGTGTGTGTGTGTGTGTGACAAGCACTAATTCTAAGACATCATTAAAGAATCACGACAATAAAGTACATAATATGTAATTTATAAATAATCCCATAAACATGGATCACACAACTTTATGACATATAAATAACTTAATAAAATAAATGTCCACTAGATCCAAATTCTACTAATTTCTGGCATCTCAATAAGACTATTATTGATGACCAATCCGCGAACCGGTTTTCTATCTTAGAACTCAAATAGTTCTACAAAGTACATTAATTGAACATGAATTCGAATTCAAAATTTACCTTGTGCAACCACTTAGCTCCTTACCTTTAGCTATGCAACCATACACTAGAACCACGGGCTTGAGTGCGGATGTGCACTATCAATTTCTACCGTTGATCTGGATCGCTGGACTTTTCTGGACCGTTGACCAAACCTCAATACAAAACACTGGCCACTATGAGACCTAACGTATCTCAGAGTTAGGACTTCATAACTTTTACAACCTCCAACACCTAAAACCTTCGATGGTCGTTTTCCATTGCGATGAGGGTTGTCGATCTTCGATGCGACGATTTAATCTCAACCATCCAATTCTTATAAAGGGGTTTATTGTGTGGGCCACGTCAGAACCTCATGTGGAACCACATAGAAAAATAAACAAATACCACGTATTTTGTGCCCTGGACCACATAGTCTTGGACCTCCTGGTATTAACCTCCTCATATTTTGTTGGTATGTGTTGATTCTACATTGTTGATCTACCACTCCCGATCCACAAACATATCTTGATCTTGTGGGTCTCATTTTATACTCGAATATATCGTTTAAAACAAGATCAACATTGATCCTATCATGAATGATGGTGGATCATTATCCACCTTATAATGATTCTTCTCACCATTCTAAATGTTCCATGTGTATTGGACTTCAAAATTCATACCTATTCAAAGAAATAGGTAACAAGAAAATGTCGATGTGCGATGCCCGCAATGTTGTGAGTCATCGATTTAATTTCCCTAATTTAATCCTGAACGTTCATGCCTCAAAACATAAACACAAAGGGATTTAATAGGGTTTTGGTTCAAATATAGAACCCTTCTGCATGTAATCCTTCAAACAAAACACACATATGTTCAATCCAAAATGTACAGAAATCCAAATTCACAATTGTCTTTTTTTTTCAATTGATTGAAGGAAATAAGATTGCACATAAATCTCGGTTCCTTCCCGATATCTGCACACTTCCACACTCATGTTATGCACTTATTCCACACACTCACACACTCACTACTCTCTCCTATTAATCTTTTAATACAATAAGGAACAAATTGATCCATTCCACAGAGACAGGATCGGTTCTGACCAAAATTACACAAAGACTACATTTAGCTTACAATAACGTGATTTTGGTATTGAAAGATAGGATATGATCCAAAAAAAATCCTAATTTATCTAACTCTTCCACCTCCTATTACATTCATGGAAAAACTACCTTATTATCAAACACCCTAGACTATTACAAAATAATTAATAATAATTACAATGCGGAAACCAACTTCCTCTCAGAAATGTCCTAAGACCTTAGAGGTCAAATAATATATTGTTGTAGAAGATGCTCAAGCATAAGACTCTCAGGKAAGAAAATACTTGTTCTTGGGATTATTGTAGTATTTCTCCAATACTTGTTCCTTTAACAGAGATCACATWCTGCTASATATGTTTGAATATATGCACTCATCCCTTTCCAAAAAAATGATATTCTTGGGATTATTGYAGTATTTCTCCACATGGTATCTTCAAGTGGTTGYCCTTTCCACTTGACAAAGTACTAAAAGTATCATTTACCCCTTGTCTTCTTTACTACGTTTTGGTCCAAGATAGATTCAATCTACTTCTAATTTGTTATAGGTAGTTGTTTCTCCCAGTCAATGGTCTRAATGTTGTCATTGTCAGGTGCATCTATGAAATAGTCTATTGTTTCCTTGAAAGGGTATAAATCTAATGCATTAAAAATTGGAGAAATTCCAAGGTTACTTGGAAGTTCTATTTCATAAGCATTTGAGGAAAATTTTCTCAACACTTTACATGGCCCAATATTTTGAAGTTTTAATTTTTTACATTCCCCCCTTGGAAATCTTTATTTTCTGAGGTGTTCCATGACCAAATCTTGAACTTCAAAATCCAGTTGTCTTCTCTTTAAATCTTCATTTTGTTTGTACTTGTTGTTGTTGTCATGTAGCTGTTGCTTAGCCCTTTCCTGCAATTCCTGGATGCTTACTGCAAAATCTTCACCATCAACACTTCTAATTTCTTGTTTTCCTAGATTCCTTAACTCATAAATTCCTCTAGGATGCATTCCATGCAAAATCTAAAATGGACTTAATATTGTGCTTCTATTATGTGAATCATTATATGAAAACTTTGCTTTTGCAAATACTTAATCCCATTGTTTGGGATGCTCATTTTCCAGACATCTCAAAATATTTCCCAAGCTTCTATTTACCACATCTGTTTTCCCATCAGTTTTTGGGTGGTATGTTGAACTAAAGTTGAGATTGGTCCCTAACTTTTTCCACAAAGTTCTCCAAAAATGACCCACAAATTTTGTGTCTTTGTCATAAAAAATACCTTTTTGCAATCCATGCAACCTAACAACTTCTTTAAAGAACATATCTACAATGTTAGTTGCATCATTGGTCTTCTTACAAGATATAAAGTGTGTCATTTTTTAGAATCTACCAACAACCACATAAATTGAATCATTACCTTGTTGAGTTATTGGAAATCCTAACACAAAATCCATACTTACAGAGACCCATGGTTGGTCTGGGATTTGCAATGGATGATACAATCCAATATTTTGTCTTCTTCATTTTTCATACTGACAAACCCTGCATATTTCAACAAATTTCTTAACATCGGTCTACATGCCAGGAAAGAAATAAAATGTACTTAGTTGAGAAAATGTCTTGTCCTGTCCAAAATATCCTACTAATCCACCACTTTGCTTTTCCTTCAATAGGTTTTCTCTCATTGAACATCTTGGAATGGATAATTTGCTTCCTTTAAACAATAAACCTTCTTGAATCATGTAATCTAACGATGGAGTTTTGTCTCTTCTTACTGGATTTTCAGAGTTTACATAAGCATATTTAAAATATACATCATCTTTATACATTTGTTTCAACTCATCAAATCCTACAACATTTAATTGGAACTCTTGTAAAATTAAACTGACTCTGCTTAATGCATCTGCTACCTTATTTGATTTCCCACTAATGTGTTTAACAATAAAATTGAAACTCTGCAAAAACTGAATCCATTTGACATGTCTCTAATTTAATTTTGTTTGGCTACTAATATACTGCAAGGCATGGTTATCAGTGTAAAGAACAAATTCCTTCGGCATGAGGTAATGCCTCCATTTATTTAGTGCTTGAATATTTGCATACAATTCCTTGTCATATGAAGAATATATATGCTTTGTTTCATTTAATTTCTCACTAAAATAAGCAACTAGTTTCTTTTCCTGACTTAGAACAACTCATATTGCAATCCCACTTGCATCACATTCAACTTGAAAGAGTTTATTAATATCTAGCAGTGTAAAATTGGTTGTTATGTTATCTTCTTCTTTAATAATTTAAAACTTTTATCAGTTGCTTCTGTCCATTTAAATAGTTGTTTTGTTTTTTTAATGGTTTCTATAATTGGAGCACACATTCCACTAAAATGCCTGGTGAATTTTCTATAAAATCTTGCCAAGCCATTAAAACTTCTTACCTCAAAAAAATTCTTTGGACTGGGCCAATTTATTATAGCCTTTACCATTTCTTGGTCCATCTTCAAGCCTTCTCCATATATCACAAACACCAAATAAACCAATTATGTCTTCACAAAACTACACTTTTTCAAATTGATTAGTAGCTTCTCTTGTTGTAGTTTATCTAAAACCAACTTTAGACGTCTCTAGTGGTCTTCTCTAGATTGACTGTAAATCAAAATATCATCCAGATAAACTATGACAAACTTACCAATGAATTATTTAAGTACTTCATTCATCAATCTCATAAAAGTGATAGGGGAATTTTGAAGTCCAAGGGGAATTACCAACCATTCATACAATCCATCATTTGTTTTAAATGTTTTTTACATTCATCTCCTTCTCTAATCCTGATCTAAATCTGTGATGATACCCACTTTTCAAATCTAGTTTTGAAAAACATTTAGCACCACTTAAGAAATCCATCAAATCATCGATTTGGGGTAATGGAAATCTATACATGATTGTAAATTTTATTTATAACTCTGGAATCTGTGCACATTCTCCATCCTCCATCTTTATTTGGGATTAGCATTGTTAGAACTTCACATTGGCTCAAACTTTCTCTGACCAGACCTTTATCTAACAACTCCTGGACCTGATTTCTTATCTCCTCATTCTCTTGCGGGGTCATTCGGTATGTTGCTTTATTTGGAAGGTTATCCCCTATAATTAAATCTATAGGAAAATTGATACTTCTCAATGAAGGTAATTCATTTGGTAAATCATCAACCACAATATGAGAAAAAATTCATCCAACAAATCTTTAACTTCTTCAGGCAAATCATTTAAATTTGTGCTAGTGAGAATTACCTTTGGTTTACCAATGAGGGAAAAATGTACCTCTTCCTTTTTAATGTCTTGCAAAAATTCTTTTACACTGACCAATAGTACCTTTGGGTTGTTTTATTCATTTGTTCCTTCATCCTTCAATGGTAAGAGAATGCGTTTTTCTCCATCTTTCTCAAAAGTGTATTTGTTTTTCCTTCGATCATGCATTGCGTTTATATCATACTGCCAAGGTCTACCTAGAAAAATATCACACACATCCATGGGAAAAACATCACAAAGTACCCTGTCTTTATAGATTCCAATCTGAAACTCCACTTCACATTGCTCATTCACTACCAGTTGATGTCCCTTTTGCAACCATGACACCTTATATGGAATAGGGTGTGTTGTCTTTTCAAAGCCAACTTTTCAACCATCTTTGTAGAGACCAAATCATCAGTACTTCCACTATCAATAATGACTTTACAACATTTAACTTTTATTTTGTAGACAATTTTGAAGAGTTTCTTCCTCTATGTAGGTTACTTAATCTCTTTGTGTGGTTTTAGCAATATTCTCTTCATCATTAAAGACTCTCCAACTTCAGGTACATTCTCATGTACTGGTGACTCCACACTTTCTTCTTTTTCCTGAACAACATTTTCACTTCCTCTACCGGTGGAATCATTTTCTCTACATTCATATGATCTATGGTCAAACTTATTACATCTAAAGCATCTGATAGAATATACCCTACCTCTTTGATAAGGTCTTCCTCCTCTGAAATCACCACCTCTTGTTGACTATTCTTGCTTATGTGAGTTTCTAGCTTCTACCTTTGGAGCTGAAGATCTTCCTCTGCCACCTTGTTGTCCTCTTCCTCTTACTGAACTGCAACCTCTGCTTCTCTGATTCTACTTTCTTGCTAGTTTTTCTTCTTCCTTAATTGCAAACTAATATGCTTCTTCAATAGTGTTAGGAGATAAAATTCTAATTTCATCTTGTATCTCATATCGTAATCCATTAAGATATCTATCAACTTTATCAGGATTCTCTTGTAAATGGCCAACTCTTATATTCAATTTATAAAACTTTTCAGTGTATTCTTTAATTGGCATACCTCTCTTCTTTAAATTAAGCATTTTTCTAAAAAGATTAAGTTGATAGTCTTAGGGAATGAATTTACATTTCAAGTTTGCTACCATTCTATCCCAACTCTTGATTCTTGTCTTACCTTTTCTCTGCCTCTTAGCTTATACTCCATCCCAGCAGAGTAATGCACGTCCTTTCATCATTTTCACAACAAATGTTACCTTTTTCTCATCAGGCACATTTTCATATTCAAAGTACTTGTCCAAAGTGTTAATCAAGTCCATCAATTCATCTACATTTAGGTTGCCTTCATACAATGGCACCTCCATTCTTTTTCTAATCTAACTCCGATGATAGATCTATTTAATTTTTCTTCAACACCTTCTTCTTCAGGCGCTGCTCCCTCTTAAGCTTCTGCAACTTCTTATTCTTCACTAACATCTCCCAAGTCAACACCTCTTCTTTTAGTATCTTCCATTGTCTCCAATCGTGCTTGAATATTTTTCATTTCTTCAATGAATTTAACATTTGCAACAGGTCTTCCTTGATCTTAGCCTCTTCCTCCTCGTATTCTAAAGGCCATATTCAATTATCCTTTCCTAGATTTTGTGCACTCTAATACCAAATTGACGACAATTCCATGAGTTGGTTTTCTATATTAGAAATCAAATAATTCTACAAAGTACGTTAATTGAACAAAAATTTGAATTTGAAATTCACCTTGTGCAGACACTTAGCTCCTTACCTTTAGCTATGCAACCATACGTTGGAACCACGGGCTTAAGCGTGGATGTGCACTATCAATCTGGACCATTGATATGGATCACAAGACTTTTTTGGATCGTTGATCAAACCTCAATACAAATCATTGGCCACTATGGGACCTGACGTCAACCTAACGTATCTCGACTTCAGGACGTTGGAACTTTTACAACCTCCAACACCTAAAACCTTTGATTTTCATGATTTGTTGCAACGACGACCATCGATATTCGATGCGACAATTTAATGCAGACGAATAAACAGATTTCACGTATTTTTATCCCTAGACCGTGGGATCTTGGACCTCCTGGTATTAACCTCCTTGTACTTTGTTGGTACACGTTGATTCTACACCATTGATCTTCCACTCCTAATCAACGAATAGATCTTAAGCTTGTGGGTCCCCTTTTATACTTCGGGGATATCATTTAAAACATGATCACCGTCGATCTTATCGCGAATGACAGTGGATCGTTATCCAACTTATAATTATTCTCCTCGCCATTCTAAATGTGCCACGTGTGTCAAAATTCATAACTTCGGACATATTCAAAGAAATAGGCAACAAGAAAACATTGATGCACGATGCCCACAATGCTATGATCCGTCGATTTAATTTCCTCAATTTAATCCTGACTGGTCGCGCCTCAAAACACAAACACACATGGATTTACAAGGGTTTTGGTTCAAATCTGGAACCCTTCTGCACGCGATCCTTCAAACAAAACACACATATGCTCAATCCAAAATGTACAAGATTTCAATTCACAATTGTCTTTTTTTTTCAATTGATCGAAGGAAATAAGATTACACAAGAAGTTTGGTTCCTTCCTTATCTTTGCACACTTCCACACTCACATGTTGCACTTATTCCACACACTCACTAGTCTCTCCTATCAAGATTTTAATATAATAAGAACCAAATCAATCCATTCCATAGAGATATGATCGGTTTTGACCAAAATTACACAAATACTACATTTAGTTTACAACAACCTGATTTTGATCCTGAAATATAGGATTCGATCCAAACAAATTCTTAATTTATCTAACTCTTCCACCTCTTATTATATTCGCGGAAAAACTTATGTCTTCTCGAACACCCTAAACTATTACAAAATAATTAAAAACAATTACCATGAGAAAACAAACTTCCTCTCAAAAAATTCCTCAAACCTTAAAAATCAAATACTAAATTGTTGTAAAAAATATTCCTGCATAAATTATTTACTTCAATATATCTTTTTTATATTAATTAAATACTAACCATAATAACTTTTTTAAATACTAAAATGATACACCACATATTTTTAAAAAGATTTCATCTTATATTTCATTAATATATAGAAAATAATTTGCCATATGTTCACATTAGTGAGATTTCACTTATGACATATAGTTCACACATCTCTCTTAAAATGCCCTTAGTTTGTCATACAATTCCACAATGATCTATTTTATATTTATGCAAAATAATTCTGCATCTCATATTTCATTAATGCATATAAAAAAAATATGCCATGACATAATATTGGTTTAAAAGTATGCTTAATTTTGATACTAAATATATTTATTTTTTATATTCTAGTATATATGTTTATCTATTCTTTTGTTCTAGTTTGTTTACTATTATATTCAAATATATTTGTTCTTTTGTTCTATTTTATTTGTTCTTAATATTCTAGTATATATGTTTATCTATCTTTTGTTCTATTTTATTTGTTCTTAATATTCTAGTATATATGTTTATCTATTCTTTTGTTCTGGTTTGTTTACTATTATATTCAAATATATTTGTTCTTTTGTTCTATTTTATTTGTTCTTATGTTCACATTAGTGAGGTTTCACTTGTTCTAGTTTGTCTATTATTATATTCAAATATATTTGTTCTTATGTTCACATTAGTGAGGTTTTACTTATGAGACATAGTAATATTTTCTTATGTTCATATTAGCGGGGTTTCACTTATGGAACATAGTAATCTATTCTCATGGTCTTATATTATAGTATACTTGTTCTTATGTTAGTATATTTGGTTTTATGTTCACATTAGCAGGATTTAATTTTGTTGAAATTACTAAGACAACTGAGAGGGGGTGAATCAGTTGTCATTATGCTTAAATAATTTTAATTCAATTAAAAAATTCGTAAT
>SNQJ01S0002611.1:142493-168276 GCA_010110895.2 Picea sitchensis
TCGGGATTTTCTGCCATGCGATCATCCTTGCTTTGTTGGTCTTGCTGCCACTTTCTCTTATTCATCATCATCAGGCTAAGCTTGCCATCAATGAAAAACAAATACTCTGCCTTCTGTCTGAAAACATGCCAACAATCATACTCTGCCTTCTATCTGAAAACATGCCAACAAACTTATTCTAATATACATGTTTTTATGTTTACGTTGATGGGTTTTACTTATGAAATATAGTTCACACATCTTACTTAAAATGATATAGTTTATCCTACCATGACATAATGATTTATTTTCTATTTATGTAAATATATTTTTTCATCTTATATTTTATTAATGCATAAAAAATAACATGCTATACTATGTCATAATAATGGTTTAAAATCATGCTATAAATAATATTTTTGCATCTTATATTTTATTAATCGATAAAAAATAACATGCTATACTATGTCATAATAATGGTTTAAAATCATGCTATAAATACTAAAATATATCATTTATTGATGCTAAGTATATATGTTCTCACAATATATCTATTTATATGTTCTAGTTCATTTGTTCTTATATTCTATTCAGTATACATATTCTATTCTAGTATGTATGTTCTTATATTCTAGTGTATTTGTTTTTATTTTCTATTTATTTATGCATAAATACTTCTATATGTTATTTTTCATTAATGCATAGGAAAATATGTCATACTAGGTCATAATAATGATTTAAAAATATTTTTCATTAATGCATAGGAAAATATGTCATACTATGTCATAATAATGATTTAAAAATATGTCATATTTTGATGCTAAACATTTTTTTTTCACTTTACTAAGAGTTTTTATTTATTTATTGTTGTTGTATGAAAATGAAGTTTTTTTTTCAGGCTTGAAAAAGACAATTGTGTTTGTACATTTTAGTGCTCCAATGCACAAGAAGAAGCCTTGAATGTCGTTGAATATGTCTGCAAGATCATTCTCTTATTTCCTTCTCACACATCTTTAAAGAGCTTAATGAAGAGGTTGAGATAATCTCTAAAGATGGTTTCCACTTAGTAGAAGGGGACTAGGAACTTAATTTAAATGAGGGTACATGTTCCTCTATTATGGATTGGTTTCACGTCTATAGTTTTTAATATGTTATGCTCTTTAGTTT
Source organism: Picea sitchensis (assembly GCA_010110895.2). Taxonomy (NCBI): domain Eukaryota; kingdom Viridiplantae; phylum Streptophyta; class Pinopsida; order Pinales; family Pinaceae; genus Picea; species Picea sitchensis. The sequence goes on from SNQJ01S0002611.1 coordinate 143,640, forward strand.
TTTTACTAGGTTTTCTTTTAAATAAGATAAATAAAATCAAATAAGACAAAGTTTATATTACCAAAATCAATTTGGGTTGATTAAAGATAATTTAGAATTGGATTACATATGATATTTTAATAAAAAAGCATATCCAAAATTGTACTACAAAATTGTCTTAAGACTATAGAGATTGTAGTAAGAAGCATAGCTAGGGGTATTAAGAATTTAAGAATTTACAGCTAGAAACATCATGAAACATCATAAAAAAAAAAGGTGTGGTTATTGACTTTTGGCATTTTTAGAAAGACATGGTTATCAATCAACAATAGTTTTTCTCGGATCCTGCTTATAAGTCAACTTTGGGCCAATGATCCATACCTCTTCACGAGTAGGAAACACATCTTCATTAACATAAAATTGAGTAGGAAACACCTCCTCACAAGAAACAAACTAAGTAGAAACTCTTCACAAGTAGGAGCCAAAACCAAATAGAGCATACTGAGATATAATAATGAGTATGAAACAACTCTTCTCGAGTATAAAATTGATAAAAAATGACGACCAATCAGGACTAGTTATATCCTACCTTTATCTATCATCTGTAGAGAACTAACTTAATTAACAAAAAATCGAATTAAAAGAAATAATTTGAAATTACCTCAATAGGTGCTAGTGCTCTTTTCCTTCTCTGTGCGACCATACGCCAGAACTGAGGGCTTAATTTTAGGTGCTAAACTCTTTTATCATATGACAATATGCTAAGAACCACAAGCTTATGTGTAAATGTGAATGAGCCTACACATATAAGATCTATCTAGCAAATGACATACACAGTTTGTAGAAAAATGATAGAAGAGAGAAACGAGAGAGTGAGAACAAATAATTTGCATTAACCAAATGAGTGAATCATAATTTACACATGATATACTTTGTATAAATCAACTAATGCACACTGGAGAAGAACCAATGCACCATAGTGGTGGTCTAGAGTCATCTGGACACACACCGAGGGTTACAAGAGTAATCTTCCACCTAGTCTCAGTTAACTAGTCTCTCAGTCTTCAGTTAACTGACTAAATTAGAGTGAAATGAGGAGGAGATCACGGAATCGTGGGTAATGTGCTAATCTGGTGATAATCCCAAGGAGAATGTGAATTAGTTGGTGATGATCCCAATGTTGCATGGTGATGATCCCAATGTGTAATATAGTGATCCAAGTGGATATCGGTGGCCACCCACCTTTTCCAACTGGTTCAAAACCGTTTTCTGGCAATTTTGGTAATTTACTATTTTTAGCAGTTTTTAATTTCCAGGGCCATTTTGAGGGCTTAAATGAATATTTTTTGGGATTTATCTTCTCTATGTTAGTCTAAGGCTCTAATTTATCCCTGTAAATGAATCTCCTTGATGATACCTTTCCAACGATCTATTGTGTGCCCCAAACGGAGATCATATGCCAAAGTTACGCCCCTGGGAAGTTGATACACCAAACCACCCAAAATGGGATCCACAAAACTTTTGGGTTTTCATCTTCCGAGGTTAGGGTTTTGGATTTTATTTATGATAAAAGGGCATTTGGAGCCTCATTTTAAAATCGTCTTCTTTCGAATGTGAGTAGCAGACACATCTCTTCTCAGAGATAAGTTGCCACCATTCTAGCGAGTCTTTCACTCTGTATTTTTACAGTCTTTGTACATTTTCGCTCATTAATAGAAAATTGTGTATTACTGTATCTCTGTGTTTATGGTTGCATCTCTGATACATTTTTGTTATATTATTGGATATCCGAGATATCTATGTACATCTCTTTATTATATCTCCGCTCTCATTTCGTGCCGAAAATAATCTGGATCAATGGTATCAGAGAAGGCTGCTCTTGATCGTTTTTCAGTGCATGTCCCCGACGAGGTTCGAGTATAGAAATTTGGTTCTCAAGCTTGTATCTCTTGAAGACAATCATTCTCACAAGCCCAAGAAACCCTCCATGGCGGAAGAAAAGAAAAATTATAGAGAAAACGATTCTATTAATTTGTTGCTTGAGCAAGCTCTCATGCGACAGAGGGACGAAATGATGGAGAATTTTTCCCACATCCTTCAACTCCTGTCAATAAAAACATGCACGTATTCATCAAGCATCCACTTTGGAAGTACCTCTCCTTTCAAGGTACAAGTTAATTTTTATATTCCCATATTTGAAGGACAGATAGATGCGGATGCCTTAGAAAAATGGTTAAATCTGCTAAAAGGTTATTTCTTTGTTCATAATTTTCTCATCAAGGAAAATATCACCTTCGTACTCCTTAAGTCTCTCCCCAATGTAAAAAATTGGTGGGAAAATTACTGGGAGAAAAGTTCCACAGAGGAGTCTGGAATATATGGGTCTGAGCCCACTTGGGATTTTTTTGTGGATGCAGTAAATGAACATTATTACCCTATTGGCAACTATGAGGACTAGTACGTGAGATGGACCATAATGCGGCAAGAGAGGGGCCAAGCAGTTCTGTAGTTCACCAATACCTTCCATACCTTGTGCACCAAGCTGGGTATCAAAGACTCTAAACGACATTTGGTTATGAAATATCGTGGGCTCTACATAGATACATCCAAACTGAAATGGATTTTCTGGACATCTCATCACTCGGTGTTGCTTATCGATATGTTGTTAAAATCGAACAAAAATTTAAGCACCAAAACAAACGGGATTTTGGGTTTGCAAATCTGCAACAACCAAAGTATGATAAAGACGACCCTAACAAACAGTCTCTTGAAAACCAGTCCAAGCCACAGGAAAAGAAGGGTCATGGAAAGACAAAGAAGGACACCAGAAAATGGTGTGATTTCCACAAAATCCCCTAGCACAACACCGATGAATGTCGCTCAAAACAGTCATTGGTGGTCGAGATCAAATACAAGGAGCCGAACCCTGATTCAGAATCTGATTATGAAAATACTGGTAAAAGACATATCATTGACATAGACCCTACTGTTATTGTCGCGACCGCAACAATTCAACTAGAAGAACCAACAGATTCTGAAGAGGGGGAGCGCATTTTTCATTCATAGATGTGGGTGAAGGGGTCCCCACTGCCTTTTATTGTTAATAGTGGAAGCCAGAAGAACCTCATCTCAGCAGAGGTCATTAAATAGTTGGGATTTTCGACAACACCACACCCACAACCATACAACATCGAGTGGCTTTTCCAGGGACGAGATATTCATGTCAACCAATAGTGTGGATTGTCATACGACATCCATCCCTTCAAGGATGAGGTATTATGTGATGTTTCCCCACTAGATGTCTGTTATTTTCTCTTGGGACAACCATATATGTGGAAGCACCATGTTTTTTATGAGTCTCGACCCTGCAGTGTCATTGTTTCTCTGGGGGGGTCATCTCTACAGAATACCAGAGGTAGTTTCGACTACTGTTCCACCTAAACAGTGTCGCAAGGTAGTATTTCGTACTACAAAATTCATCTTCTTCATAATTGTTTCAAAAGGTGAACACAAGGATACTGCAACCACTACAACCTCGACCCAAGCACCTTCTATCCAACAGAAGCAGGTCGACAAGATTGCAACAAAGTGTAAATATTCCTTCTGCACACATGCATCTCATGTAACCATATTGGTTAAAAATGTCCAACCCTTCCAGCCACAGGTTCGTGACAATCTTCAACAAGCCAAGCAGGGCAACTTCTCCAACAAGGAAAGCATCTCATCAAGATGCAGATTCAACAAACGCTTTTCCCTCTCCCCCGGGCACTCAATGCAATTGATACCATTTCTTCCTAAGGAGGGAGGATTGATATAGGTGGATATCGGTGGCCACCGACCTTTTCCAACTAGCTCAAAACCATTTTCTGACAATTTTGGTAATTTAATATTTTTAGCATTTTTAACTTTCAGGGCCATTTTGACGGCCTAAATGCAAATTTTTTGGTATTTGTCTTCTCAATGATAGATGAAGGCTCTGATTGAGCCCCCTAAATGAATATCCTCGAGAATACCTTTCCAACGAGCTATCGTGCACCCCAAATGGAGATTGTATGCCAAATTTATGCCCTCGGGAACTTGATACACCAAACTACCCAAAACAGGGTCCACAAAAATGTTGGCTTTTCATCTTCTGGGGTTAGGGTTTTGGATTTTCTTTATGATAAAAATGCCTTTGGAGCCTCATTATAAAATCATCTTCTTGCGAATGTGAGTAATGGACACATCTTTTCTAAGAGATAAGTTGCCACCATTCTAGCGAGTCTTTCACTCTGTATTTTTACAGTCTTTGTACATTTTCGTTCATTAATAGAAAATTGTGTATTACTGTATATTTGTGTTTATGGTTGCATCTCTGATACATTTCTGTTATATTATTGGATATTTGAGATATCTCTGTACATCGCTTTATTATATCTCCTCTCTCATTTCATGCCAAAAATAATCTGGATCATCTAGACTCCACTCAACTGATCAAACTGAAGTGTAAACTGAAGAGAATATTCTCCTAGAATGCAGGAAAAATAATATTCTCCCCAACCTATATGAGACTGAATAATGACTAATAAACATAGGTAAAACCTTAGGAAAAATAAATCCTAGGTGTGTGTGAAGTATCTCCAACACCCCCCCTGAACATCACTATGGTGAAAATAAAGAATGAGTCCCGGAAACGAGGCCATTTTAGATACCCAATTACAAAAGATACACTAAAATATATGAGGAAAGAGGGAAAACCCCCCCTCAAAGTACAATGTATGTAAAAATAAGAACTGACAGCTTCTAGGAAACTGTGTCCACTCCAAGACGACTGCGCAGATAATGGAACTTCTGCTCAGTGAAGGTCTTGGTGAAGATGTATGTAGTTTGTTTTGTTCAAGAACAGAACTGTAGGTATATGATCCCCTCGTGTACTAAGTCCCAAATGTAGTACATGTGGATCTCGATGTGCTTCATCCGCTGCCTCTAAACTGGATCTCTGCATAACTTTAGAGTGCTCTAGTTGTCACACCAAATGCTGATCGACCGATGAAATTGAATTCCCAACTCGGTGAGAAAATGTTGTATCCACATAGACTGAATGATTATGTTAACTACCCCTTTGTACTCTGTCTTAGTTGAAGATGGAGAAATAGCATCATGCTTCTTGCTCGACCAACAAATGGGCCCGGAACCCAGACTAAGTGAGTAACCATATGTGTACTTGTGATCAATGATATCGTCGGCCCAATCAAAATCAGTGAACACGATGAGGTCCAATGTAGAGTATGTTGCATAGTGAATCCCAAAGGTGATGGTTCCCTATACGTATCGAAGGATACGCTTTGCATCCTTTCAATGTATCTCATGCAGCTCCTGCATGAACCTGGAGACTTCTCCACCTGCATAGGAGAGGTCTAGTTTGGAGTGTGTGAGATACAACAATCTCCCCACTAGATGTATGTACAGTATGTTGTCCACTAGTGGAGTGTCCCCGCCATGCTAAAGTATGAATCCTGATAGGAAAGGAGTCGAGGTAGACATGCAGAATCCTCTTGACTACATCAATCGTTGAATTCAAGCAACCGATGATCAAGAAATCATCAACATACAAAACTAGGAGTATAAGTGAATCAGTTGTCCTGAGCATGTAAACATTCGGGTCTGACTTACAATGTACAAATTTTTGTGATAGAGGGTAGGAGTCCATATTGTCATACCATGCCCATGGGGCCTGCTTGAGTCCATAAATGGACTTCTTCAGTCGATAGAACAAATATGAATCCTGCACAAATCCCTAGGGATTATCCATATAGATATCCTCATAGATGTCGTCATGAAGAAATGCATTATTCACGTCCATCTGATGGACTTACCATCCCTTGGTTTCCGCAGTGGAAAGAGCTAAATGTATGGAATCCATATTCACTACTGGAGTGAAGGTATCATCATATTTAATTTCATGCACCTATTGAAAGCCTTTGGAAACTATCCTGGCTTTGTATCTGCTAACTTGTCCATTTGTTGTGCTCTTGGTCCTATAGACCCATCCGCACCTGACAAGATTCCTTCCTGAAGGAAGGGGAAGCAGGTCCCAAGTATGGTTCTCGAGGAGGGAGTTGTACTCCTCCTGCATGGTGAATTCTCAAAATGGATTTTCGACATCCTCACCATAGGACTGTGGATATGAATATTGAACCAAGAAAATATGTATGGGTAGCATCACTTTAGTAGTAGTGAGTGCAAGAGGAGTCTCCACGAAATTAGATCGAGTCCTCCTAGTATCAACAGGATCCCCAACAAGATATCATGCATCCTGAAGAGTGGTCTTGGCCCACTTCGGCCTCTTCTCTGGCTTTGCATCTGCATCTGCATGCATTGAATTTGCCTCTGACTGTACTGAATCGGTATCTAAATCATCTGAACCCTCTGAATCAAAACTCTCATCTAAAGAAGAGTCGACATGTGCATGCTCATCATCTCTGATAGGTGGAAGAAAAAAAGTGTCTGCATGCGGCTGCTAAGGTACATGTGAGATACTTTCCTCGAATTGGACATTACGCTCAATCATGAGTCAGTCCAAGGAGAGATCAATGAGTTGGTATCCCTTCACACCATCTGGGTATCCAAAAAATATACACTCTGTGCTCTGTGGATCAAATGTATTCCTCTTCTCAGAGGGAATCCTGGCCCATGCACGAGAACCGAATATACGAAAGTGGGTCACTTCTAGTTTGAGGCCTCTCCAAGCCTCATAGGTGGTATTATCCTTGATAGATCTATGGGGATATATGTTTTGGATGTAGGTTATACAATTAAGTGCTTCATCCCATAATCTATGTGGAAGTGATTTTGCATGTAGCATGCAAGATGCCATCTCTTTCAGAGATCTATTTTTCCACTCAACAAATCCATTTTGCTGCAGAGTATAAGGAACCGTGTGTTGCAACTGAATCTCGACCTCAAGACAACGATTTTGTATCTCATGGTTGACATACTTCCCCCCATTATCTGTTCAGTAATATTCTTTCCTGACTATGTTTCAACAAGGGATTTAAAATCTTTGAGGTGTTTAAAGACCTCATATTTTTTCCTTAGAAAGAAAGTCCATGTGAAGCGCGAGAAATAATAAAAAAAATGAGAGCGTACCTTGCTTTATTTCTTGATGGATGCGGAAAAGGTCCCATTAGATCACTATGGATCATATCTAAAGGAAAGGAGGCCTTCTGTGTCTTTCCTTTGTCAAATTTCTCTTGAGAGTGTTTTCCAAGAACACATCCCTCACAAATTCCTTTGGAGAAGTGGATGTCAGGTAGACCATTAACCATTCCCTTCTTGTTAAGATATTTCATATATCTAAAATTTAAATTCCCAAACCTTTCGTGCCATATTTTACTGCTTTCATCAACATGGGTAAGCAGTAATGCAAAATATGGTTCAATAAATTCAGAAAATGTGTAGAGTATGGATTGATGATTTACCTCACTGGTAACAACCTTGGAATTGGTTTGCATGTCATAGATATCCACAACATCATGTGTGAATACAAATCTCTTTCGGGTGCCAGATTTTATCATTTGATATACGGAGAGAAAATTGACAGAAAGTTTGGGAACGTGTAGCACATTCTTAAAGCTTTTGTTTGTGAGTTCAATTCTTCCTTTGTCGGTGACCTCGACTGAAGAGTTTTCCCCCATCGTAATAGGAGGACCTTTACATGCATCCAATGAAGAGTGGACTTCTTTTGTGGCTTCCATGTGGTTTGATGCTCCTGAATATACAATCCAAGCATTGGAGAGGAGTTGATAGCAATCAAATCATGGCTAGAATTACCTTTCTTGAGATTTTGATCTTCTTGCTTCTTCTTCTTGGCACCCTCAAAGATGTGATCTCAAAGGTTGTTTTGCTGAAGTATTTGGGCCATTTGATCTATCTATTTCTGCATACATGCAGATTCTAGATGGAATCCTTTATGGCAGTAAGTGCATTTCTCCCATTTTCTCCCATTTCCACTGTTGGATCCAGAGGAATCATTGAAGGGTTTTAAGTACCCTTCCTTCTTTGGATTTTCATGTCGCTTCCCTTTGTCTTTGTGTTTATATTTCTAATTTTGGTGACTTCTACCATCTTTCACATCAAGTCCATGCGCCTTTGAGAATTTGATTTTCCCCATATTGATGAGCTTGGTATGATCTTGCGTCATAGACTCGATAAAGGCCTCAATAGAGGGCATGGTCCAGGTATCCAAAGGTGAGCCTAACTGAATTAATTATGGATACAAAAACTGAGTATTTTGGACCAAGTTTGCAGAGAATGGTAAGAAAAAATTGTTTCTCCTCCTTATATTTATCAACCCTGCAAGCCTTGAGTTGCGACAACAAATCCTTATATTTGGTAAGGAAATATTGGATATTGTCGAAGGTATTTGGATCCAAAGTGAGTAATTCCACCTTGAACATGTGTCCCCTCATCTCATCCTGCTTTCCAAAAATCGCTTCCATGGTGGTCTAGGCTTCATTGGGGGTTTTACAGGAGGATATGTGAAAGAGGAGTTCAAGAGAAATGAGACTGCAAATAGTTCCAAACGATTCATCCATTCGATTCAGATACTTGGATTTTTCTATGGATGATGTGGGTTCAGTCTTTGTGTTCATGGTTAACCTGTATAATCCTCTTCTTTGAATATGCACTATCATCTTTTCCTTCCATGCAAAGAAATTGTATGGTGTAAGAATGATTTTTTTTGGAAATTCCATTTTTCCCGTTGTCTTCAATCTTCGATACTGGCAGAAAGAATTCGGTGTGTCTTTTTCCTAGAAATCCTTCGGCTTTGATACCATGCAAATGTGAATGAACCTGCACCGATAATATCTAGCTAGCAAATGACATACACAGTTTACAGAAAGATATAGGAGAGAGAAACGTGAGAGTGAGAACAAAGAATTTGCATTAACCAAATGAATGGATGATAATTTACACATGATATACTCTATATAAATCAAATAATGTGCATTGGAGGATACCAATGTGCCATAGTGGTCGTCTATATTGATCTGGACACACAATGGTAGTTACAGGAGTAAAATTCCACCTAGTCTCAGTTAACTAGTCTCTCAGTCTCCAATTAACTGATTGAAACAAAGTGACGTGAGGAGGAGATTAGGAATCATGGGTAATGTGCTACTCTGGTGATAATCCCAATGAAAATGCACATTAGCTGGTGATGATCCCAATTATTCATGGTGATGATCCCAATGTGGTATCTAGACTCCACTCAACTGATCAAACTGAAGAGAATATTCTCCTAGAATGTAGGAAAAGGAATATTATTCCTAAAATATAGGAGACTGAATAATGACTAATAAACATAGGGAAAACCTTAGGAAAAATAAATCTTGGGTGTGTGTGAAGTATCTCCAACATTATGCACGTAGGTATGCAATCAATCTAGGTCGTTGATCTGGATCTCGGGTCCTTTCTAGGCCATTGATTGTTCTTAATAAATCATCAATAAAAACCGTAAGCCATTACAAAAACTAATGTCATCCTTATGTATCTCGACATCGGGACGTCGATACTTTTTATGCCCTCCAACACCTTAAAACCTTTGATGGTCGTGGTCCACTATAACGAGGATCATCGATCTTCAATTCGAATATTTAATCTATGTCCTTCGATCCTTCCTATGTGGGTCATAACATAACTGGGTGTGGAACCACATGGAAAAGTAAATCAATGCCATGTATATCAGGTCTTGGATTGCAGGGTATCAAACCTCCTTGTGTTAAGCTCCTCGTACTTTGTTGATACATGTTGATCCTACATTATCGATCTACCACTCTGATCAATGGTTAGATATTAGGCTTGTGGGTCCCATTTTTATGACTCAATGATGTCTTTTAAAAAATGATCACCATCGATCCTATCATGATCAACAATGGATTTTTATCCTCCATATAATGCTTCCCCTCTCCATTCCCTTTTTTCCATGTGTGTTGGAGCTCAAGACTTTGGGATTTTGGACCTATTCAAGCTATAAGAAAATGGCGATGTGCCAAAAGATGAGGACCATTGATCTAATCCTCTTGATTAGATCCCGACCCTTCACTTATCAAAACATGAATACACATGGTTTTATAGATGGTTTTGGTTCATAAGTAGAATCCCTTTGTGCGTAATCCTTTTGTCTGTAGTCACCAAATGATTTGTCGTTGCTTCTTTAACACATATGAACTCAATCCAAAATATACAGGAACACAAATTCACAATTGTCTTTTATTAGAATGATTGAAGGAATGAGAATACAACATGAAGGATCAATTCCTTCCCGATCTTTGCATGTTTCACACACTCCCTTTGTTGTCCTCTGACACACCACACTTTGGTATCTCCTATTAATATTTTAATATAAGGACCAAATCGATTGAATCCACAGAGATAGGATCAGTTCTTACCAAAATTACACAAAGACTACATTTAGCTTACAACAACCTTATTCTAATCTTGAAACATAGGATCTAATCCAAACATATTCCTAATTTATCTAACCCTTCCACCTCCTATTACATTCGTGGAAAAACCGCCTTCTTCTCGAACACCCTAGACTATCACAAAATAATTCAAAATAATTACAATGAGAAAACCAAATTCCTCTTAGAAAGTTCCTAAGACCTTAGAGGTCAAATACTAAATTGTTGTAGAAGATGCTCTTGCATCAGACTCCCAAGGAAGAAAATACTTGTTCTTAGGATTGTTGTAGTAATTCTTCAATACTTGTACCATACTTAGATAGTTATGTTGCACTGTCATCCACATGGAATCTCCAAGTGGTTGTCCTTTCCACTTGATCAAGTACTGAAAGTACTTCTTACCCTTTGTCTTCTTTACTACCTTTTGATCCAAGATAGATTCAATCTACTTTTGATGTTCTATAGGTAGTTATTTCCCCAGTCAATGATCTGAATGTTTTCATTGTTAGGTGCATCTATGAAATTGTTTTTTGGTTCCTTGAAAGGGTATAAATCCAAAACATTAAATATTGGAGAAATTCCAAGGTGACTTGGAATTTCTATTTCATAAGCATTTGAGGAATTTTTTCTTAACACTTTACCTGGCCCAATCTTTTTAAGTTTTAATTTGTTATATTCCCCCCTAGGAAACCTTTCTTTTCTAAAATGTGTTCCATGACCAAGTCTCCAACTTCAAAATCCAATTGTCTTTTCTTCAAATATGCCTTATGTTTTTACTTATTGTTATTATCTTATAGCTTCTACTTGACCCTTTCCTGCAATTCATGCATGCTTACTGTAAAATTTTCACCATCAACACTTATAATTTATTGTTTTCATAGATTCCTTAACTCATAATTCCTCTAGGATGCATTCCATACAAAATCTGAAATGGAATTAATCTCGTGCTTGTATTAGGTGAATCAATATATGCAAACTTTGCTTGTGCAAGTACATGATCCCACTGTTTATGATGCTCACTTACCATACATCTCAAAATATTTCCCAAGATTCTATTTACCACCTTTGTTTTCCCATCAGTTTGTGGGTGGTATGTTGAACTAAGGTTGATATTGGTTCATAAAATTTTCCACAAAGTTCTCCAAAAATGACCCACAAATTTTGTGTCTCTGTCAGAAACAATACTTTTTGGAAATCCATGCAACCTAACACTTCTTTAAAGAACAAATATGCAATGTGAGTTGCTTCATTGGTCTTCTTACAACCTATAAAGTGTGCCATTTTTTAGAATCTATCAACAGCCACATAAATTGAATCATTACTTTGTTGAGTCTTGGCAAAACTAACAAAAAGTCCATACTTACAGAGTCCCACGGTCGGACTGAGATTGGCAATGGCTGATACAATCCAGTATTTTGTCTCCTTCCTTTTTCATACTGAAAAACCCTACATATTTCAACAAATTTCTTGACATCAGTCTGCATGTCATGCCAAAAATAAATGTACTTAGTTGGGCAAATGTTTTGTCCTGTCCAAAATATCCTACTAATCCACCACTTTGTTTTTCCTTCAATATGTTTTCTTTCATTGAACATATTGGAATGCATAATTTACTACCTTTAAACAACAAACATTATTGAATAATGTAATCTAACCATGGATTTATGTCTATGGTTACTGGATTTTCACATCCTTCATAAGCATCTTTAAAATATACATTATCTTTATACAGTTCTTTCAACTCATCAAATCCTACAACATTTACATGAAACTCTTGTAATATTAATCTGACTCTACTCAATGCATCTACTACCTTATTTCATTTCCCACTTATGTGCTTAATAACAAAAGTGAAATTATGCAAAAACTCAATCCATTTGACATGTCTCTAATTTAATTTTTTTTGGCTGCTAATATACTGCAAGGCATGATTATTAGTGTAAAGAACAAATTACTTTGACATGAGGTAATGTCTCCACTTCTTTATTGCTTGAATATTTGCATAAAACTCCTTCTCATATGAAGAATATTTATGCTTTTCTTCATTTAATTTCTCACTAAAATAAGCAACTGGTTTATTTTCCTGACTTAGAACAACTCCTATTATAGTCCTAATTGGATCACATTCAACTTGAAAGAGTTTATTAAAATATGGCAGTGCTAAAATTGGTTGTTTTGTTATCTTCTTATTTAATAATTTAAAACTCTTATCAGTTGCTTCTATCCATTTAAATCATTGTTTGGTTCCTTTTATGGTTTCTATAATTGGAGCACATATCCCACTAAAATTCCTGATGAATTTTCTATAAAAGCTTTCCAACCCATGAAAACTTCTTACCTCAAAAGAATTCTTTGGAGTAAGCCAATTTATTATAGACTTTACCTTTTCCTGGTCTATCTTCAAGCCTTTTACAGATATAACAAAGCCCAAATAAACCAATTTTTTCTTCACAAAAATACACTTTTTCAAATTGATCAGTAACTTTTCTTGTTGTATTTTATCTAAAACTAACCGGAGGTGTCTCAGTGTTCTCCCCTAGATTGACTGTAGATAAAAATATCATCCAGATAAACTATGAAATTTTTTCCAATAAATACTTTAAGTACTTCATTCATCAATATCATAAAAGTGCTAGGATAATTTGTGAGTCGAAAGGGAATTACCAACCATTCATACAATCCATCATTTGTTTTAAATGTTGTTTTCCATTCATTTCCTTCTCTAATCCTGATCTGATGATACCCACTTTTCAAATCCAATTTTGAAAATATTTAGCACCACTTAAGCAATCCATCAAATCATCAATTCAGGGTAATGGAAAGCTATACCTGATTGTAATTGTGTTTATAGTTGTGGAATCTGTGCACATTCTCCATCCTCCATCTTTCTTTGGGCTTAGCACTATTGTAACTACGCATGGGCTCAAACTTTCCTTAACTATACCTTTATCAAATAATTCATGTACCTGATTTCTTATCTCCTTGTTCTCTTGTGGGGTCATTCGATATGTTTCTTTATTTGGAAGGTTAGCCCCTAGAATTGAATCTATATGATGATTGATACTTCTCAATGGAGGTAATTCATTTGGTAAATCATCAACCACAATATCAACAAATTTTCAACTTCTTCAGGTAGATCATTTAAATTTGTGCTAGTGAGAATTACCTTTGGTTTAAACAAAGTTATTGAATTAACAAGAACCATGACCTCAAAACGAGAACCATATCCCTTAAAACCCATATTTTTCACATAAAAAACATGAAAATCAACCCCCAAATCAAAAAGTGGTACTACCGGTAGCACCATTTTTTCTAACTGGATCAAAATTACAACTTTTTTCAAGCATGACCTTAAAAAATCAAACAGTGACTCAGAAAAACATTAAAATCAACACTTAAATAAAAAAGTGATGCTACCTAAAGAAAAAAAATTCATGTTGGTCGCTCCTTCATCCTTCAATGGTAAGAAAGTGTGTTTTTCTCCATCTTTCTCAAAAGTGTATGTGTTGTTCCTTCCATCATGTATTTCCTTTCTGTCATACTTCCAAGGTCTACCTAGCCAAATATGACACACATCCATAAGCATAACATCACAAAGTACCTTGTCTTTATATCTTCCAATTTGAAAATCCACTTAACATTTCCCATTCACTATTAGTTGATGTTTTTTTTGTAACCATGACACCTTATATGGAACATGGTGTGTTATATTTTTCAAAGCCAAATTTTAAACCATATCTGTAGACACCAAATTATCAGTACTTCCACTATCAATAATGACTTTACAACATTTACCTTTGCTTTTGTAGACAATTCTGAAGAGTGTCTTCATCTGTGTAGGTTCCTTAATCTCTTTATGTGGTTTATGCAGTATTATATTCATCATCAAAGACTCTCCAACTTATGGTACATTCTCATGTACAAATGACTCCACACTTTCTTCTTTTGCCTAAACAACATTTTCACTTCCTCTACTGGTGGAATCATTTTCTGGACATTCGTATGATCTATTCCCAAACTTATTGCGTCTAAAACATATGATATAAGATCCTCTACCTATTTGATAAGGTATTCTCCCTCTGAAATCACCACCTCTTGTTGACTTTTCTTGTTGATGTGAGTTGTTGGCTTCTACCTTTAGAGCTGAAGACATTCTTATGCCACCTTGTTTTCCTCTGTCTCTTGCTGAACTACGACCTCTGCTTCTTTGATTCTGCATCATTTCTAGTTTTTCTTCTTCCTTAAGAGAAAACTGATATGATTCTTCAACAATGTTAGGAGATAAAATTCCAATTTCATCTTCGATCTCATATCTTAATACATTAAGATATCTAACAAATTTTTGAGGATTCTCTTCTATATGGCCAAATATTATATTCAATTTATAAAAATCTTCAATGTATACTTTAACTGGCATACTTCTCTGCTTTAAATTATGCATTTGTCTGAAAATATTAAGTTGATAGTCTCGGGGCATGAATTTACCTTTCAATTTTTCTGCCATTCTGTCCCATCTCTTGATTCTCTTCTTTCCTTTTCTATGCCTCTCATCTTGTACTCCATCCCACCAGAGTAATGCATGTCCTTTCATCCTTGTCATGACAAATTTTACCTTTTTCTTATCAGGTTTCATTTTCATATTCAAAGTACTTTTCCAAAGTATTGATCCAGCCCATCAATTTATCTACATTCAAGTTTCCTTCACACAGTGGCACCTCCATTCTTGGTCTAGAGCTAACTCCCATAATAGATCTAATTAATTTTTCTTCAACATATTCTTCTTCAGGACCTGCTCCCTCTTCATCTTCTGCAACTTCTTCTTCTTCACTGACATCTCCCAAGTCAACACTTCTTCGTTGAGAAACTTCCATTTCCTCTAATCATGCCTGAAGATTTCTCATTTCTTCAATGACTTCAACATTTTCAAGAGGTATTCCTAGACCTCGGCTTCTTCCTCCTTGTATTCTAAAGGCCATATTTAATTGTACTTTCTTGGATGTTATGCGCTCTGATACCAAACTGACAATCAATCCGTACTAGTTCTCTCCTACCTTTCTCTGTCTTATGTAGAGAAATGACTTAATTAACAAAAAATTGAATTAAAAGAAATAATTTGAAATTACCTCAACATGTGCCAGTGATCTTTTCCTTCTTTGTGTGACCATATGCTAGAAATAAGGTCTTAATTTTAGGTTCTAAACTCTTTTATCATATGACCATATGCTAAGAACCAAAGGCTTATGCACGTAGGTATGCGATCAATATGGTTCGTTGATATGGATCTTGGGTCCTTTATGGGCCATTGATTGTTGTTAATCAATCCTCAATACAAATCGTTGGCCATTACAAAACCTAAAATCAACCCAACGTATATCGACATCAAGACGTCGAGAATTTTTATGCCCTCCAACACCTTAAAACCTCTAATGGTCGTTGTCTGCTGCGACAAGGTCCATCGATCTTCGATTTGATGATTTAATCTATGTCGTGCGATCCTTCCTATGTGCACCATGCCATACCTTCATGTGGAACCACACAGATGAGTAAATGAATGCCACATATTTTGGGCCCCAGAACGCAGTGTCTTAAACCTCCTTGTGTTAAACATCCTCATACTTTGTTGATACATGTTGATCCTACACCGTCAATATGCCACTCCAATCAACAGTTAGACATTATGCTTATGAGTCATGTTTTTATAACTCAACGATGTCATTTAAAACAAGATCACCATCGATCCTATTATGATCGACAGTGGATCATTATCCTCCATATAATGCTTCTCCTCACCATTTCCTTTTTTCCACATGTGTCAGACCGTAGGACTTTGGGATTTTGGGCCTATTCAAGCTACAAGAAAACGATGATGTACAGAATTGTTGATGATCGTTGGTCTAATCCTCCTGATTTGATCCTGACTGTTCACTCCTCAAAACATGAATACATAGGGATTTATACAAGGTTTTAGTTTAGAACCAGAATCCCTCTGCACGCAAACCTTTTGTCTACAGTCACCAAAAAAAATGGGTGTTGCTTCTTTAACACATATGAACTCAATCCAAAATATACAGGAACACGAATTCAGAACTATCTTTTATTAGAATGATTGAAGGAATAAGAATACAACATGAAGTCTCAATTCATTCTTGATCTTTGCATACTTCACACACTCACTCTGCTCTCCTCTCACACACTCACACACTACACTCTAGTCTGTCCTATCAATCTTTTAATACAATAAGGACCAAATCGATCCAATGCACAGAGATAGGATCAGTTCTGACCAAAATTACACAAAGACTACATTTAGCTTACAACAAATTGATTCTGATCTTGAAAGATAGGATCTAATCCAAACGGATTCCTAATATATCTAATTCTTCCACCTACTATTACATTCGTGGCAAAACTGCCTTCTTCTTGGAAACCCTAGACTATTACAAAATAATTAAAAATAATTACAATGAGGAAACCAACTTCCTCTCAGAAATTTCCTAAGACCTTAGAGATCAAATACTAAATTTTTTTAGAAGATGCTCCTACATAAAATAAAATAAAACCTCTTCATATGAAAGAAAATAAGTAGAAACTCTTCATGAGTGGGATCCAACGCTAAACATAGCAAGTTAAGACATAATTATGAGTAGGATGAGGAGTTGGAGTAGGTTGAGAAGGAGTAGGAGCAGAAGAAGTAGTAGGAATAAACTGAGGAGGAGTAGGACAATGCAACATAAAAGTTGAAAATGAAACTATTCATTTGCAACTTTTCATATATATAAGCATTTTTCTAGCCAAGAAACATGTTTGGCTGAAAAAATTGTTTAGATTTTTTAAAAAACATTTCTCTGGTGATCAATATCTGATTGCTCCAGGGAGAATATTCTAGACATAAGTTCTATGTGCACTCCAACATATTTAAATTTTGGACAAACAATCTTTCTGGTCAAAAGCTAGTGACAAGTATTCAACCAAAAACTGATTTTCTTCGACCAAAAACTCAAGAAAAAACATTTTTTTCCACGATTGTCACAAAGTAGTAACCAAGGTTCATAGTTTAACCTTATGGTAATATGCATAATATAATAAGACAAAAGGCATGGTCCTTCATTGAATAATGATTTTCCTATATGGGCTTTGACAATAGATATTTGTTTTCCAATATGTGCTTTTTTATTGTAGTCTATTTCATGTGTCATAGTAGTTAAAACTTTAAATGGTGCATTTTTATTTTTGTAAAGCATTAAAAATACAAAGAAATATTTGCCAACTAGAGTGTAGGATCACTATAGTTGTTTCAAGTTTAGATTTGTTTTAGAAAGCTAATCATTGGAATATTGAAGGCAATTTACATAGCTTTCAACCTCTTCCATGATCTTGGTCTCAAATTTAAAAATATAAAGGAGGATTGGGGGGTGGGGGTGTTTCAACCTCCAATTTGTCAAATACAAAGGTTCCCAGGGAGGTCAATTAAATTCCTTCCATAATAACGCCCCCTCTTATCTTATTTACTTGTGAGATCCATAGTGAACAATACTAACTTCTTCAAGCTTCCCATGTGTGAATCCTAGTGGATGTGTTTAGTATTAATCCTCATTGTTTCTTACATTAGAAAGTTCGATGGAGACAACTTTAAGGAGAAATTTTGGTTGGGCTTAGATATTTCTCTTATATTTGGTATGTTAAATTTATAGTTTCTTCTAGGTTCTTTGATCCCTATTGGTGGCTTTGGGTTATTCAGACTCCCTTGGTGACTTTGGGCTACTCAAAATTGACCCAACAACTTGGACGATGTTCCTTTCAAAAACTCCTTCCCATGAACCATTGTTATTGCATGTTATGTGAAATCAAAGGGATGAATATGCAAATCCAATACTGTGAGAAGATGTTGCAAAGGTTCATGGAAATGTGACTTACCTGGCATTAGAATGGGAAAGATGGAAAAAATAGTTTGAAGAGAATAAATAAAAGTCAACAAGGAATGAGACCAAATCATCTCTTGACATTGGTAAGCATATCCTCACTTTGTGACACTAGGAACAATAATTCCATGCTACCTTGTCTATTTGGATGACATTTATGGAGTTTGATGCCTCTCTATTTTCTATGGGATTCCTGCTGGTATGCATCTCCAACAATGTGATTCTTCCATTCAAGGGCATGAACCCACCCCTCTGGACCACCTTGAACACTCTACTAACTCTTTATAAGTGATTAATGTTCGATAAAACATGTATTCAAATAGAGGAAGAACACCTTTAGTAACCACTCACACAACCAAATCAAAGATCAATACATCGATGTTTTGACATGGTAAAACCCCTACAGGGAAACACCCACCTACCTAGCCAATGTGCCCACTTGGAACAATTTATTAAGGCAAAAGAAAAATATTATAGAGATATTTGCAAGAGAGTTTCTCACAATCTATCATTGGAAAATGACCCTCCGTTCTCTTTAAATAGAGATCATGGACCAATCAAGTTTTAAGCCACAGATCAATCTAGCCGCTAAGATCGAAAAGAATATGATCTGTCGGATCATTCTATGCCGAGAACATATCGTGATCATCAAATTACCTAACTGAAAATGCATACTAATGCATACTAAATAAACACACTTTTACCTAAGGACACATTATACCAATTTTATCTTAAATAACTCCTAAGTGTCCACATATCCTAACATCCCACGTTAAGAACAACTTGGGATAGGATTGAAGGATATACAAAGGCGACAAAATAGGATAAGGAAGGAGGCATTAGAGCCTATGCCCCCTTATTGAAAACTTCCTAAACTCCTAACATAGATTGAAGTTTGGAAAACTTCACTTCTGTAAGCGACTTTGTGAAAATTTATGCAACTTGATCTTCTGTAGGGAAAAAAATCACTTCAATAACTCGATCATGAATGAGCTCTCTAATGAAGTGCATGTGTATCTCAATTTGTTTGATGCGCTAATGTTGAACTGGATATTTGGGAATCATGATGGCACTCTGATTGTCGCACCAACGAGTGGTTATATGTTGCTACTGGAATTCAAACTCTAAAAGGATATGTTGAAGCCACGTGACTTCCTGACTTGCATTAATTGTTGCTTGGTACTCTACTTCTATTGAAGAAAGAGAAATAAGATGTTGTTTCTTATAGGCCCAAGTGACAGGTCCTGAACCAAGGCTGAAAGCATAACCTACAATAGAATTTAAATCATCAGGTTCACCGACCCAATCTGAATCAATGAAACCAACCAATACAGGAGTCCCCCTTTAGTTGTAATGTATCTCGAACTGAAATGTACCTCGGACATACCAAAGTATCCTTTTAGCTGATTTCCAATGACTTTCATGGGGTGTTTGCATATATCGGGCAACAAGACCAACAACAAAGGAAAGATAAGGATAGGTATGAGCCAAGTATAAGAGGCTACTAACTAACTTACGGTACAAAGTGGCATCAACTTTGGGATAATTAAAGGTGGTAGTAAGTTTGAATCCATAGTGGAAGAGAGAAGTGGATGTTTTAAAGTCTTCCATGTGAAATCAACGAAGAAGGCCACAAGCATACTTAGAATGGGAAAGACAAATTCCTTCCTTGGTTTGCAAAACTTGGAGGCTAAGGAAATAGTGAAAATAGCCTAAGTCAGTCATTTCAAATTTCTTCTTAAGGCTGGTTTTCACATGGTTTAAAATTTTTGGGTCACTACCAGTGATGATAAGGTCATCAACATAAATATTAAGGATTATGAGATGGATTCCTACTTTCTTGTTATAGACATTAGGGTAAGAATGGCGTCTAGAAAAGCTAGTGTCAAGAAGAAAGTTGTCAATTTTAGAATACCAAGCTAGAGGAGCTTGATTAAGACCATAAAGATATTTCTTAAGGAAAAAAACAAGGTTGGAGTCATTTTTTACATAGCCAAGAGGTTGTTCCATGTACATTTATTCTTGCAAATCCCCATGCCAGAAGGCATATTTGACATCCAGTTGATGGACCTCCCATTTATGTGAGGCTACCAAGGCTAGAATAAGGTGGATGGAATTCATTTTGGATACAAGGGAAAATGTTTCATTGTAGTCAATGACTTCAAATTGGGAGAATCCTTTGACAACTAACCGAGCCTTATGTCTTTCAACACTTCCATTTGATGCATACCTAGTTATGTAGACCCATTTACATCTGACAAGTTTTCTTCCTTTCGGAAGAGGTACAAGATCCCAAGTATCGTTTACCATTAAAGAATGATACTTGTGATTCATTTTTGTATCCCAATATGGTGTCAAGAAATGTAGGGAACTTCCACACTAATCCTAGCAGAAGAGAAGAATAATTTAATCAAGAATGTAAATGAAACGAACAATCACACATTACACCGATATTTTACCCTGGAACCCTTAACCAAGAGAAACTAGCATTCCTTTGAGCGTTATAATCTCTTGTTGTCTTATTCGGTCAGAATAAAAGTTACATGTCTAGCCTTGGTCCACACCTAAGACACAATCGACATTAAACCCTATTTCCTATGGAAGAACAACCTTGTAGCCAATTCGACTTACATATGCATGACCAACAACCTATACCTACACATGCATTAACCTCCATAACTGCATTACAATATTATACAATTACAACATTAGCCTTTATGACCTTACAAAACGCCTCTTTATAGGATTTAAAATAGGAAAAAACCCTAAATATTGGTGCCCAAAAAGGGTTACATATATATGCATATCATTGGATAAAAATCCTGCAAATCCTAGGATTCTGTTACAGTCTACTCCAAGTCGGGTTACCAGTCAACTACTAGTCGTCCTTCATTCGATCTCTAGTTGGTCGTCTCACTCATGCATTTCGAGCTCTTGTAAGTTGACTTGATTTCAATATCTTCGACTTCAACTTTTCTGGGTCGACTTCCTTGACCTTCGACTTGCTTTCGATCCACCTTGACATTCGACTACTAGTCAATCTACCTCAACTCGACTTTCACTACAAAGAATATAACAACCCAACATTATCCCACTTGTTTTCTTCTTTGTTGAAACAAGAGATTCTTGAACGTTGATTCACAAACCCAAGGAAACAACTCGTATTACCTCTCTGCACCAAGAGAATTTCACAACACTCATAGACTTGGTCAATGAGTCTGCTATATTTTCCAATGTGTCTACTTTCTCCAGTAGAACCTTATTACTTTCCACCATATCTCTTACGAAATTGTATTGTACATCGATGTTCTTAGTTTTTGAATAATAAGCAGGGTTCTTTGATAGAAATATTGCACTTTCACTGTTGCAACTCACCTTCATATCTCTCTGCTCAAACCCAATTCTTGAACACAACCTTTGAAGCCATACTGCTTCCTTGCTTCCATGAGTGGCCACCATGTATTCAAATTACGTTGTTGACAAGGATACTATTGCTTGTCGCTTACTCATCCAGCTTATTTCTCCACCGAACATTTTGAAGACATATCCATTGGTCGACCTTCATCGATCCAGATCTTCAGCCCAGTCAACGTCGACAAATCCATGTACATATACTTTACCACTATCACCTCTAGGTATTCCTTGGTAGCATATAGCATAGTCCTTCGTGCCACACAAATACCTGAATACTCTCTTGACAATTTTCCACTGCTCCTTTCTAGGTGTCGACATGTACTTTCTCAACACTCCCACTACATGGGAAATGTCTGGTCAAGTGCAGACCATCACATACATTAGACTACCAACAACACTTGCATAGGGAACATGTTCCATGTCCTCTATTTCTCCCAATAGCCACGACTAAGCTATCCCAGGAGTCTGGAAAAGAACGTAATAGGATGATACACTTCTCCTCATCAGTGATCTTAATATCCACAGAGAATAACTGAGTTAACATGATGTTAAACGCATTTAAATGCTCAATCACCGAACTTCCATCACTCATCCTTAGAAGATACAATTTATTTATGAGACAAAACTTATTTACCATATATTTCGATTGGTATAAGCTTCCTAGATTGTCCCACAGTTTCTTGGTTGAATCTTCACCTGAGACATTCAACAACACCGAATCTGCAAGCCAAATCTGAATCATACTTCTTGCTCTTCTTTCGATTTTCTCCCATTCTTCCATTAACATGCATGTCTGTTGGGTACCTGAATAGATTGTTGTCCATTATTCTTGATCCATAAGAATATCTTCCATAATAAGTTTCCAAAGCTCAAAATTCTAGCCATTAAATGTTTCTATATCTATTCTAGAACTTCCCGCCATTCTTTACCAAGATCTTTAACACAATATATGACTTACAACTCTTACTATACCTAGGGTTTATTTCTCAAATTCAAGATTGGAAAATCAATATCTGATATACTCGCTAAAGCATAGCACCGCTCTAAACACTCACTTGTCAGGGAAAACCTAAGCTCTGATACCACATGTCAGGAAATGCAGGGCACTTCCACACTAATCACAGTAGAAGAGAAGAAGAATTTAATCAAAAACGTAAATGAAACAAGCAATCACACAGTACACCGAGATTTTACCCTGGAACCCTTAACCAGGAGAAACCATCATTCCTTAGAGCATTCTTCTCTGTTGTTTTCTTATTCAATCAGAATAAAAGGTTACATGTCTAACCTTGGTCCACACCTAAGACACAATCGACATCATACCCTCTTTCCTACACAATAAAAACCTTGTAGCCAATTTGACTTACATATGCCCATCAACCTATACCTACACATGTATTAACCTCCATAAGTGCATTACAGTATTACATGATTACAACATTATCCTTTACAACCTTAAAATACACCTATTTATAGGCTTTACAATAGGAAAAACCCTAAATATTGGCATGCAAAAATGATTACAGATCTGTGCATATCATTGGCTACAAATCCTACAAATCTCGGGATTCTGTTACAGTCGACTCCAAGTCGGGTTACCGGTCGGCCTTCATTCGATCTCTAGTCGGTTGTCTCATGATCGCACTTCAACCTCTTGTTAGATGACTTTTTGTTGATATCTTCGACTTCGACTTTTCCCGATCGACTTCCTCAACCTTCGACTTGTTGTCAATCCACCTCGACATTCAATCGTTAGTCGATCTACCTCAACTCAAATTTCACTACAAAGAATATAAAAACTCAACATCTGGATGACCTGAAGCTTCTGCAAATGTATATGGATCATGAGTCTCTAAAACTTGATCCAAAAGAGAATAGGCTTGTTGGAATTATGAATGTGTTTGATGTTGATTTGAAGGATCATCGACAAGATCACCATATTCTTCTCATGTTGAATGGACCCATCTAAGAAGCGATGGTGTTGGTGCAGGTTAAGGTTCAATGGAATCATTTGGAGGAAGGTGAGTAAGTGGAGGTGGATTTTCATCCTCACTATCATCATCTAAAGAAGAAGAAACTAGAATAGGAATAGAAGATGGCACACACATCGAAGATGGCTTGTAGACTAAAGAAGGTAAAAACGTCAAATTAGGCTCGCAGGCCAAGAGATTTTCATCAAATTTAGCATCTCTTTGAATAATAATTTCATTTCAATGAGGATGAAGAAGTATATAACCTTTGACATCTTCAGAATAACCAACAAAGATACACTTCTCACTTTTAGGACGTAAAGCTTTCCTTTTCTCATCAGGAATGTGAGCCCATGCTACATTGCCAAATACACATAAGTGGCTTACATCTAGCTTAATGTTATTCCATGCTTTTTCTGGTGTTATATTTTAAGAGCCTTTGTGGGAGTGAAATTTACTATGTAATTTGCATAGTTAATGGGTTCCTCCCAATAATTAAGACTTGATCCCTTAGATTGGATCATACAATTAGCCATTTCTTTTAGTGTGTGATTCTTTCTCTCAGCAACAACATTTTTTTGTGGTGTATATGGAACAATGTGTTTCGTTTGGATGTCCTATGCAATGCAGTAACTTGTAAATTTATTGTTCACATATTCACCTGATCTAAAAATGAAGAAGACTTGTATTCTTGAAAATATTTGCAAGATTTAATTCATGTGTTCAAATGCAAATGGATAAATTTTGCAAACACAACTTTTATAGAAATTACTCATTCAATATGCATATAAACAACAACAAATAACATTGAATAGAAAACACATAACACAGCAAATGATATAGGAGTTCACCCCTCTCTTGGGCTACATCTCCTGGTCCAGCTTCCAGTGGATCTTTTATATTATTT
>SNQJ01S0002612.1:41536-105461 GCA_010110895.2 Picea sitchensis
ACACATTTTGACACAGTCATTATAATCAGTTCAATAAAGAAGATTGGTCTTCTTGCTGTTATGAACACTACTGATTGGGTGTGAGGTAGGAGAAGTCTGCTGAAACTTAAGGACATTTTTGAAGGAGGAGATTCTAATTTCACCCTCATGGGTTCATGGTCAGGCTATGGGGTGAATCAGGCAAGTAGTTTGGTTGCGTTGTTCTATGGTTGGGAGGAATGTGGATGTTCTCTTTGTTGTCCCGCAGATCATTCCAGATATGTAATTTTTCCCCTCCTCTATTTGAATGACTATGTCTAGTTGATGTAATGTATCTGTTGGGTGATTATATCTAATTACTATAATGCAACTACTTGAATGATCATGTCTATTTGTTGTAATGGATCTGTGTGAAGGGGCATTTATATATTGTTGTAATACATCTACTTGAATGTTTACATCTGACTGCTGAAATGTATTTGCTACAGAAGGTGAAATATTATCATGGATGTAATATGTCTGTTGGTGCGAAGTTCGTGATAGACATTCCAACTCTAGAATTGTCCCTCCTGTAATCAGAATAATAGATGGAAGCACCTATAATTATATTTATATAACTGAATATGGAAAGGATTAGATTAACATCAATGGGTCATTTTCCTTTCTATAATTAAATTTCCAGACAACTAAACATAGATCCTACAGAACATCGGTATATATTTATAAAATGATATGGAAATGAAATTATATATATGTATATGCATAGAGGTACATATCTATTTATTGTTGGTGCCTTGTATAATCAACATTGACTAAAGGAGAATCTAGTGAGTATAATAGAATTACTTTTATAAATAATTTTAACCCAGACATCAATGACATAATTCACAAACTTTAAAAAACCTCTCTCTGTCTAATTAACCTAAGACATGCACCAGCCAACACCTTCTGACAAGAAATCATATAGTTTTCAAACATGCACAAAAGTATGATAGAGAAAGAACAAAAACTTGGATCCATCTTGGATTGAATTAAGCAGTCTGTCCTTTTAATTATGAGTTCAGTCTGAAATATTACAACTGTAAGATAAATGGTTATACACCTAGCATGTCATATCTGCCAAGAATGTACGAAGTTAAAAGGTTACAATGAAGCTACGGAAGAGAAAGATATAACAATTATATTACTCAGATGGTAAGAGAATGTAAATCCTATTTACTTCTTCAAGTGTCAAGTAAGAACATCTGATGGAGCCTTTCGGCCAAATCCTTAGTTTCGAAATCGACCCTCATTTGGTCCATAAAACTTAACAACAGAATTAACACATCTTGAATAACCTCTAGCACATAGAGTAAACCCTTTAGGATTGAGTTGCCTAGATTTTTGGAGGAAGGCATAACAAAACCCGTTTACCTTTCACGCGGATAAGAGTAGTAGTTTTCCTTGTAGCCACATAGATGAAACCCTGTACACATTTTGACACAGTCATTATAATCAGTTCAATTAGAAAGGAAAGGATTTGATAAAATGGAAATTACAACCAAAGTAAATACTTAACTTCGGGTGGGGAAACATGACCTATTCCCTACTATGACCATCGTGTATACATCTAGACCAGAAGGGGAGGAGGAAGCAAAACCTCTGTGATGATGACCCTCACAAAACAAAGGGCTCATCATTAATAACAAGAATCCGAGAATAATCAAGTAACAGTATAGAAAGAAATAATGAAGTACAATATATATATACAAGCCACATAATAAAGTATACACATAAGTTTAGGTCAAAGGGGTAAATGTACAAAACCTTTATTCTATCCATTACATTACAAAGGAAATTTAAGGAACCTGTAGAAAACAACACAACGACAAAACTCCAGTATACACGCCTTTGTGCACCTCCAGATTATAAATAACGGGTCGCGAAGAAAAAAAACCAGAATATTCTTCAGCCCCAATTACAGTCCGAGTCTTACAAAATGGTTAACCTGAATGTTATCCATTTGGGATACCTCCTATTCAAAGAGATTTCAATCTTAAGAACTCGTCAATAAGTTTTGGGAGAAGGAAAGGGGGCAAAGGAAAAATCCATGTCTATGTATGCAATCAATACAAATAGAAACAACTACGTATAAAAGGGGAAAACAACATCGAGGGTAGAGGGAGGCCATAAGGCCCTATGGGCAGATTACCCCTCGTGCAGAAACGTAGGTAAGAAAAGCATGAGAATAGTCGAAATAAAACTGTAACAGAAGGGATGATAGTGTGAAACAACTATTGAATGAATATGAAAAATAATACTGTCACTTACCGATGGCATTACAGTCGGAAGGCGCTCCTTACCCCAAAACCCTTGCGAAGTAAAACCAAAAAGAAACATTATGGAAATGCCAAACCCTTTGTGAACCAGGATGAACAGTGTGTAAATGAGCACGGGCTACTACCCAAAACCCAAAAATATATTCATATTGAATGTAGTGGGTATGAAAGGAAGAGCGCCATGTTCTTTGAGCGAGATGACATGCCTGGATTGAAGAAGGGTACAGAGTTGGCCCTCATCCCTCACCCACCTCCTTTAATGGTCGGTCAGAGAATTTATTTCCAACTGTCAACACCTCCAGTCACATTTACGAGGGTTAGCCTGGGTCTGTTCAAAACCTATGTTTCGTATTTATTAATCTCTAGTCGATACTAGTCAAGCTAGCATCAGGCCATAGACTAGATAAGTCTGGTAAAGTTCATTTAACTGCGAGCTTGGGGCTCGTCTCTAGACTATTAAGTTAGCAGTGTACATGGCAAAGGGAAGACTCTCAAACAAATGAAGGATTAATAACAATAAAGTTGTCAATCATGTAGCATCTATTTAAGCAACCCAAAATGTTAAATCCAACAATAAACAATGAGTTCGACTATTGGGCTATGGTTATAAAAGTTGTGTCAAGTTATTGAAGTTAGGCTTGAACGCACTTATGGAATTATGGAATTAAGGAGGGGCTAGAACCCTAAGCCCTAATCCTATGTCCATTCCCCTACCATTACAAACTTTAAACCCTTAACCTCTTACAAAAGCCTAGTATAACTTAACGAAGGAT
This sequence comes from Picea sitchensis, assembly GCA_010110895.2. Lineage (NCBI taxonomy): Eukaryota > Viridiplantae > Streptophyta > Pinopsida > Pinales > Pinaceae > Picea > Picea sitchensis. Next base: position 44,607 of record SNQJ01S0002612.1, read on the forward strand.
TGAAGAGTAAACACTCGAATTTGATTATGTAATTTCTAGAAAAAGAATTTGAAACATGAGAATCACAAGTACCCTCAGGATATTCCTCCTTATTATAAATCCATCTCTTACAAGTTCAGAATTATTTCCCCTTGGAAGATTTTTTTTTTTTTTTATGATGATTTTAAGGTTTATTACAAATCTTCTCTTTCTTGATAATGCTACCTCCTAAATCTACATTCACCCTCCACACCAAAATTATAATATTTTTGACACCCACTCTCTCTTTCATTGTCGTCCCTTGATCTAAACTCATTGTCTACACACGCATTTGAACATAATTACAACATTTAACTTGACATAAATTTAAATAGACAAAAATAAACAAAATCAAAGAAAATTACCAAAAATATTCTATTGTCTTGAGGTATTTCCTACATTCTCAACTGTAGGAGTATCAATGCACAACCTATCTAAGAAGGCTGCATCCACAACACTTTCTTTAGAACATTCTGAATTTGATCTATTCACATACTCGTTTGATAATCTCCTCTAAAGAGATTTTCATTGGTTACTCGGAGTCTAAGTCGAAGAAGGGTTTCCTCTTATTCCTTCTTGGGAAAGCCTAGAGTGTTTGTGAGGAATGTTTGGAGACTCATTTCTCAACATATTGCCTCAATATATATCATTTGGAAATTCATGAAATGTTAAGCACAAGACAAGTACGAGTTAATATCTCCAACATCGACCAACAAAAATTATGAAGAAAGAAAAAAAAAAGACAAAACTGATAGAAATGTTCTTTATGCTAGACACAATTATAATAGGGTGATGCATAACTCCACTAACCATGCCTATTTAAAATATATTTTGGTTTCTTCCTATTAGCACAAATAACCTTGGTAAATACACCAAAAATGGAAACAATATTTAGAAGAGCACATATTAGGACATAAAGTTGACGAAACGCTCCAAAAGTACAAGTGGCAAGGCAAAGTCACAACATGATAAGAACTTACTATGATAGAAAAACATACGATGTGAAGAGTACATGGGTCAAAGTCTCGTAATGGAGTAGCGGTTGTCTATATGGGCAATCAGATTTCATGCATCCAACAGGTATGGAACACAGTCCCTGAAAATAAACGATTAATTTTATGCAATGTTTGGTTGGATGGAATAAATATTCCATCTAATTAAATTTTAAATCGATGACATCATTAATTTATGATACAATGCCAAATTACATCCAGTCAAACATTTGCTAGCTAAAATTCAACATAAAGAAGTGGTCGAGGCTAGATAGAAGAAGAAGTTGAAAATTCTACTCACTTCCATTCGAAAGAATTTCCATATTGTGGTGGAAAGAAGGAAGTTGTTGCCATGTTTCATCCCAACATAAAACATTGGTTCCATCCTTGACTTGTAATATCCCTAGGCTGAACCCAATTGTAATGTAAATGAAAATCTACTTAAGCTGGTGAGATGTTTGATATCATTTTTGTATGCACCTTTCATGGCATAGTGTGCCCATTTAATGCACAGTAAAATGACATTGCAGGATATTGTGCAAACAACTTAAGTGCATGCGATATTGAGGCCAGGGAGCCTTTGTGTATATGTTACACTTTATAGGATGGCGAGCCAGTTTTGTGATGATCAGGACGAAGATCCTAGATGTTAAAGGCCAGTGAGCCTATTTTTTATATTCCTCAACATTAATATAAAATTCATTGTTGTGCGCAGACCGACCATGATAAAAGAGTATGGGGGACTAAACTCCAAAAGCTAGGCGAAGGGAGGGATAAAAGTTAAGGAAATGGGATAAGCTAGGGAGCTTAAGCCAAAAGGGAATATTATATTAATATTTCTTAAATCATAAAGTATGGATAATTATTTTATCCTAAGTTCCAAACATGGGGAAAAGTGGGCTAAAGTAGCTCCCAACATGACAAGTGTCAAGTTGGGGACATGCATATATATTGTTGGGACTTAGTTTATTTTCCTATCATTTTTTCCTTCCATCATTGAGTCATCCATTCCGACCATTATTCGAGGATCATTCACACTATCATGGAGCTATCCCCTATACCTTCATGTCATTGTACCTGATATTATATCCATACCCATACGTGTTGGTGTAGTTGGTTAGGTTGAGAGTTGGACTGAAGAAGAGGATTGTCAAGCCCGTGGGATATTGAAGAGGCGGGTTGTCAAGCCTGTGAGAAATTTCTCTCTGGGTGAGAGAATTGTTGGGAACTGATTTCCTGAAGGTTCTAAATTGTAGCTACAGAGCTCTGAGACTTCCTATCCGACCTATTGCTGAAGCCCGGGAAGGAAGTGGAGCATCTGAAGGAATGTTGAGTAGAGAAGGGTCACACTTCCGATGGTGGGACAAGAATATGAGGAACGAGGAACCATAGGCTATTAGTTGAGTTGGCACCTATGACAGAGTCTTTCCTATTGTCTATAAGCCATTACCCTGGTTAGGAATCCCTTTAACCAAGTGGATTTTAGTCCCAGCTCGAGGGTGACCCACTGCTGAGAGTGATGAGCAGTGTGTTCCAAGACTGGGAGGTTTGTGGAAGATATGCATGCAGTTGGTGATATTCTTACCAAGATAAGTCTCAAATGTTTGATAAAATTACATTTTGCATTGTTATTTACGTGTGTATTTTTATGGGTTTATCTTATGTGTGGTTATCACTGGCTTTATTTTTATGGGTATTGCTTGTATAGGTTGCGTGTGTATGCCTATTGTTATTTTAGTGTGAATATGTGCATTTGCAGTATGCATTTGTCTATTTACGTTATATATATAAATTTCTACAAGAGTTTCATGTGTATATATTTTAGTTGCATGCAGTTCAAAAAATTTATGTGGCATAGCTCAGTTGGATTCTAGGTATGTTACAGTATGTTCTGCAGAGAGAACGAAAGCATTCTCTCATGTAGCATGCCTGGACGTGGGTGGTTGGGCATGTTAAAATATGGTATCAGAGTTTCATTTTTCAACATTGAGCGTAGATGGGATGAACAAATTGAGTTGAAGAAAAATTTCACAGGGGATTGATTTCGATGTGACAAAATTTCAAGTCACAGATCATCCATGGTAAATTTTAGAAGCAACAACGTGGAATTGGGAAGAGCCCCCATTTCGGTTGGTAAAATTCATGGAAAAATTGATAAATTCGTCCATGTGGTGAGATATTATTGATTTAATATATGTTCTAACAAATTCAGACCTGGAATTGGTCGAATTTGAAGTTACAATGAAGCCATGACAGATGGAGCAAGTTTTGTAATTTAAATTCTCAATTTGTGACTGAAGTTTGGGAAACATTAGTCCCAGAAATGTCAACCCATAGAGATTTGTTGTTTCATAGGTTAAATTGGTGTTATCGGGGTGAAATTGAACAAATTTCATAGTTGCAGAATGTTTATGGTAGAAATTGAGAAAACGTTAAGAAAAAGCCCCAATTTCTGCAGCAGAATTCATGAGGAATTGATGTGCATAAAAATGAATGTGCATAGTTGGGTGCACTAGAAAATGCATGGTGCAATAAAACGCTGGTGATATGTAAAAATTTGATGCCGCATGTAAAAACATTGGCGTGTTGGTGCGCAGATTAAATTTTGGCGTCGCATGGAAAAATATTGGTGTGCGGGTGAGTGTGCTAAACTTTGGTGCCGCGCAGAAAAATGTTGGCGTGCGGGTGCACGCTCTAAATTTTGGTGCCAGGTAGAAAAACGTTGGTGTGCATATGTGTGCACTAAATTTTGGTATCGCATGCAAAAATATTGGTGTGCACATGCACATGCTAAAATTTGGTGCCACACGAAAAAATATTGGTGTGCGGGTGCGAGCGCTAAATTCTGGCATCGTGCGGAAAAATGTTGGTGTGTGGGTGCGTGCGCTAAATTTAGCATTGCGCAGTGTGCATACACATAAAAATCTATGCGCAGTGTGAACACACATGATAATGGTGCACGTGGTATGCACAGTATTGGAAAAGCACAATGGAGCTAGGTTGGTGGGTGCGCAATGTGGGTATATGTTGTCGTGCAACAGTTTTGTTAATGGTGTGCACAAAGTATTGGTGCACGGTGGAGGAGGAATAAATTTGGCATGGTGAAATGCATAGATTGAAATGCTTGTGGAATATCATCACGCGATAAAAAAACTGTGCACAATAGGTAATAGTGCAAGAACCAAAACTGTGCGCGGTGGATATTGGCGACACAAAAGTTGTGCACGCCAGTGATTGGCGCAACAAAGAAGTGATGCATAGTGGTTAAAGGTGCGCAGAGCACGATTTACCTTGTGGTTTTGCTAAGCATTCTAAATATGGTTGTACAGGTTGAAATTTGTGCGCACAAAGTCATTTGGATGGTGAAAAACAACGAAAAAGCAACGAATTTTTGCAACATTTTATATTGTTCGAAATGTCATCTTTTTGCAATGCGTTTTTGAGGGCCTTAACAACGTTTTTAACTACTCAAAAACCATGAGAACACATTGTCTCGATGCACACTCTGTCTCTACAGCTCAAATAAAAGATCCCAGAGAGTTCTTTCTAATGGTGTAAACCATTCGTCAAATGAATCTTTTATGAGAAAGTTACAACACAAACAGTGGAGGGTAAATTTTAAGACTCATCTAACTTCAAAGAGCCATAAATTTTTTCTATGGAATCAGATTGAAGCGTAAGAGAAGTCAATGGAAATCCATTGAACCATATAACATAGTCCCAAAGTTGAATTAAATTTGTGGGCATGTGAAAATTCTTTAATATGGCAAAGAATGTATCGGTAGCATTCCATACCAAAAACAAGAATTGACCTAGAACTTCAACAAGTAGTAACTAATAGCTTGAAACCCATAAAAAGGTGAAACTTGGACACATTGCCCATAATATGTATATGAAGAAAACCAATTGAGATCCTATGAAAAATTCAATGGAGTAGGTGCGAAATTTCATAATTACAACGCAGAGTTGTGCCAAGTTGAAGTGTGAATAGAATAATTAATGGGCAATTTTCAAATAACCATAACTTTTTTCTCAAGACTCGGAATTGAGAATGAGAGAAAGCATTGGAAAGGTGTTGGATAATGGAATCTAAATATCCACCCATAAAATTTATCTGGTAATTCAATTTTCCAGGAAATCAGAAGAAAGAATTGTGATATATATTATTGAACCAAAATGGTTCATATTTTCATGAAATTGTTGAAACAATTAGTGTGACAAAGTTTTGTTGGATGCACATTTTGCAGAGTTAAAAACAAATAGATCAGATTAGGATCGATATAGAGTCCAGAGTAATGGAAGAGGCACATGGGAATTAAATCCAGAAAGATGATATCAGAGGGATGGATGTCCATTTGGGCATTGAAGGAATAAGCTCCAATGGACATGGAGAAGGAAGGGATGAAAACATGAATATGGTAGAGACCATTAAAAATTTACGTAAGGATGTCCAAATCCATAAATATGATATTGAAAGGCTTATGAGAGACAAGGAGAAGCAAGAGGAATTCAACATGAAGTTAATGCAAAGATTGAACAAAATAGAGAAGAAATTGGATAAGGAGAGTGGCTCAAGTAAATCGGGGAGTCATAGGTATCCTGATGAGAAAAGAAGAACCAAAAGTGTTAGCAGACATCACTTTCACTCCCCGAGGCATTCAAATAAGGGATCACAACATCTCAAGTCCATCTCCTTTTAGAAAGCATAATATGTCTAGGGTGGATGAGCTACGAGGAGAAATGAACAAAATCAAACCTCCTACATTTGATGGTGAGCACAAGAATGATGAAGATGCAGAGACATGGTTGTTGGGCATGAGAAAGTATTTTCAATTGCATAATTATTCTTCTCATGCATAAGGTAGAATTTCTATCTATCAACTCAAGGGAAAGGCATCCACGTGGTAGGATGATCTTGTGCAGGTGCAACACATTAAAGATAAAAGTGTTACTTGGAGGGAATTCAATAAGTATTTTGAGAAGAAATACTTGACTAAGAGATATTATGAAAAGAAAATGAAATATTTCTTTGAACTCAAGTTTGGGAGTATGAACATTAATGAATATGAAAGAAGGTTTTTATAACTCCTGAAGTATGTCTCTTTCATCAAGGATGAGATAGTTAAAATTCAAAGGTATTTGAGTGGATTTCCATCATTCATCAGTGAAAAAATACAGTATGATGATCCAAAGACATTGGAGGAGACTATAAGATGAGCTAAATGCCTATATAATCATAAAAAAGCAAGGCTAACTTTCCAAAAATCTTGGGAAGAAAAAAATAAATTCAATATGGATCGGAGGAAGAAAGGAACTAAGCCACCATTCTTTAGAAATAACCCTTAGGGACAATCAACTTCTAGAGAACCTAGATTGATTGAGACAGGGGGTCAAAGGCCAAGGAAACCACCTATTCAATGTTGGGGTTGTAAAGGAGATCATATGTTCAGAGAATGTCCTTACATAGGTGAAAAGGTGAGGACTGTTCACAATGTACAACAAGCTGAAACAGTGGAGGATATGGGTAGAAATGTACCAATGATCTATGCAGAGCTAGAAAGCAAGCAAGCATAGTACCAGTCACATATGATTGAAGTGGAAGGTATGATCAACAACCAAACCATTTTTATTTTAACTGATTCAGGATCTAGTCATAGTTATATATATCCTAAGATCGTGGAAAGTTTCTATTTGCCAAGAAGCAAGCATGGAAAATCTTGGTTGGTGCAGATGGATACTAGAGCCAAAAGAAAAGTTAATGAGATGGTTAAGTCATGTCTTATGGGCATGAATGGACTGAACACCAAGGCATATTTGAACATCTTTCTTTTAGGTTCTTATGACTTTTTAATTGGGATGGATTGGTTGGATCAACATCATGCTATCCTGAATTGTCATAAAAATGCATTTAATTTCTTGGATGAGGAAGGGAACCTAAGGAAAGTCCAAGGAATTCCCAGGGTAGTAACCATCAGAGAAATTTCAGCATTGCGGCTGAAGAAATGTTATAGAAAAGGGTGTCAAATATTTGCAGCACTTATGGAAGAGACACCTAGAGATAAGGTGCCAAATTTGGAAGATTATTCAGTCTTGAAATATTTTGAAGATGTCTTCAAGGAGGTACCAGGACTACCCCCAAAGAGAGATATTGATTTCTCTATAAATTTAATGCATGGAGAATCTCCAGTGTCAAAGACTCCTTACAAAATGAGTACACCAGAGTTGAGGATTTGCAAATGCAACTTGAAGAAATTCTAAAGAAGGGGTATATATACCCAAGCATGTCATCTTGGGGTGCCCTAGTCTTGTTCGTGAAGAAACAATATGGGACATTAAGATTGTGAATTGATTTTAGACAGTTGAATAAAGTGACTATAAAGAACAAGTATCATCTACCAAGGATTGATGATCTCTTTGATAAATTGAAGGATGCAAAGATATTTTGAAAGATAGATCTCAGGTTAAGATACCATTAGGTAAGGATCAAAGAGGAAGATATCATCAAGACCTCCTTTAGGACAAGGTATTCTTATTATGAGTTCACAGTGGTGCCATTTGGGTTGTCAAATGCACCAATTTTTTTCATGTGCTTAATGAATGGTGTTTTCCGAGAATATTTAGACAAGTTTGTCATTGTCTTTTTGGATGAAATCCTTGTATATTCCAAGTCAGAAGAAGAGCATGAGCATCATTTGAGGATGGTGTTGCAAGTATTAAGGGAGCATCAGTTGTATTCCAAATTGAGTAAGTGTTCATTTTCTCAGAAGCAAATTCATTATTTGGGACATATTATTTCAAAGGATGGGATAGCAGTGGATCCTAAGAAGATAAAAGCCATTAGAGAATGGTCAGCACCAAAGAATGTGATATAGGTCATATCATTCATGGGCCTTTTAGACTACTATAGAATATTTATTGAATGATTCTCAAAGATTTCACACCCAATAACTTCCTTGCAAATGAAGGGTGTGAAGTTTCAATGGACATTGGATTGTGAAAAGAGTTTCCAACACTTGAAACAATTATTAACAAGTGCTCCAATACTAAGGATTGTAGGCCCAAATGAATATTTCATTGTATGCACAGATGCATGTAAAGAAGGACTTGGTGGAGTTCTCAGTCAAAATGGGTGTGTTATATGTTATGAATCAAGGAAGTTGAAGGAGCATGAAAGACACTATGCCACTCCTGATTTGGAGTTGGTAGCCATAGTACATGCCTTGATGAAATGGAGACACTACCTCATGGGGAAAATGTCTGAGCTGAGGACAGAAAATAATGGTCTGAAATATTTATTTGATCAACCAACTTTAAATGCTAGGCAAAGTAGATGGTTAGAATTTCTCAGCAAATGTTACTTTGATATAAAACATATCCAGGGGAAAGAGAACAAAGTGGTTGATGCACTCAGAAGAAGAGTGCATGAATTGCATGCTACAAACATTATCATGTACCAATCATATTTGAAACACATAATTCAAGAGGCTACAAAAATAGATTTGCAATACAAGGAATTAGTGGAAAAATTACAACAAGGTATTTTGCAGCAGAAAATTGAAGAATACAAGCTAGATAATGATGAAATTCTTATGTATAGGGGTAGAATTTATGTAACAAATTCCCAGGAATTGAAATATCTGATATTGGGAGAAATGAATAATGTACCTTATGTTGGGCACCTAGGTTATTAGAAAACTATTGCAATTGTAAAAGCCCAATATTATTGGCCAGGCATGAAGAAAGAAGTTGCATATTTTATTGCCAAATGTTTGGAATGTCAAAAGGTAAAGACTAAGCATAGACACCCAAATGGTTTGCTACAACCATTAACCATTCTTGAGTGGAAATGAGAAGTTGTAACAACGGATTTCATAACCAAACTGCCCAAAACAAACAAGCAACATGATTTTATCATGGTGGTGGTGGATAAGCTTACTGAAGCTGCCCATTTTATTCTTGTTAAGCTCACTCACAAGACAACCAACATTTCTGATGTTTGTATGAGAGAAATAGTTCGATTACATGGCATACCCAAGAGAATTGTGTTTGACAGAGAATTGATTTGAAACAAATTTGAATTTTAGCAGAGCTTATCATCCAGAATCAGATGGACAAACATAGAGGGTTAATCAAGTGATTGAGGATATGTTGAGGATATATGTGATGGTTAAACCATCAAAATGGGAAGATTACCTACACTTAGTAGAGTTTTCTTATAACAATGGGTACCAAACATCTCTAAAGATGATCCCATTTGAGGAACTTTATGGTAGAAAGTGAAACACACCCGTAATATGGGATAACCCAGCAGATAGAGCAGTGGTTGGGATATATTTACTTAGGGAAATGGAGGAGGAAATGTTGAAAATAAAACAAAACTTAAAGGCTTCCCAAGACAGGCAGAAAATTTATTCTAATAAGGGAAGAACTCATAGGGAATTTAAAGTGGGAGACCATGTATTCTTGAAAGTTAAAGCCAACATAAGTTTCCTGAAGTTGGGAAATTATTCCAAATTGTAAGCTCGCTATTGTGGGCCATTTGAAATCCTACAGAGGATTGGTCCAGTTTCTTATACGATTACATTACCTACATCTATGTTTGTTCATAATGTATTCCATGTATCATTTCTCAAGAAATATGTACCTAATGCTAATCATGTTATTGATTGGAATGTGATCAAGGTGGAGCAAGAGGACACTTTCCAAGTGCATATGGTACGCATTATGGACCAGAAAATCAAACAGCTCTAGAATTGAGCCATAGGTCTTATAAAAGTCCAATGGACCTGGTACAGTCCTGAGGACGCTACTTCAGAGCATGAGGATGCAATGCGATTAGAATACCCATATATTTTTGAGGATTTTTGAAATTTTGTTATATATGTATACATAATGCACTGAGGACAATGCATAAATAAGGGGAGGGGATTGTAATATCCCTAGGCTGAATCAAATTGTAATGTAAATGAAAATGTACTTAAGTTGGTGAGTTGTTTGATATCATTTTTGTATGCACATTTGATAGCATAGTGTGCCCATCTAATGCACAGTAAAATGATAAAGTGTGCACATTCCAGGATGCCACATGCATCAACTTAAGTGCATGGGATATTGAGGCCAAGGATCCTTTGTGTATATGTTGTGCTTTATAAGTTGGTGAGCCAGTTTTGTGATGATTAGGCTGGAGAGCCTAGATGCTAAAGGTCAGTGAGACTATTTTGTAAATGCCTCAACGTGAATATAAAATACATCATTGCGCTCAGACTGACCACGATAAAAGAGTATGGGGGACTAAACTCCACTTGTTAGGGAAAGGGAGGGATAAAATTTAAGGAAAAGGGGCTAAGCTAGGGAGCTTAAGCCAAAAAGGAATATTATATTAATATTTCTTAAATCATAAAGTATGGATAATTATTTTATCCTAAGTTCCAAATATGGGGACAAGTGGGCCAAAGTAGATCCGAGCATGACAAGTGACAAGTTGGGGACATGCATACATATTCTTGGGACTTAGTTAATTTTCCTATCATTTTTTCCTTCCATCATTGAGTCATCCATTCTGACCATTATTTGAGGATCATTCACATTCTCATGGAGCTATCCCCCGTACCTTCATGTCATTGTACCTGAACCTGTATCCATACTGATACTTGTTGGTGTAGCCAGTTAGCTTGGGATTTGTACTAAAGAAGCGGGTTTCCAAGCCCCTGGGATATTGAAGAGGTGGGTTGTTAGGACCGTGAGGAATTTCTCTATAGGTGAGAGAATTATTGGGAATTGATTTCCTCAAGGTGCTAAACTGCAGCTACAAATCTCTAAGACTTCATGTACGACCTGTTGTTGAAGCCCGAAAAGGAAGTGGGGTAGTCGAAGGATTATTGAGCAGAGAAGGGGCACACTTCCTAGGGTGGGACAGACATATGGGGAATGAGGGACTGTAGGCTATTAGTTTGAGTTTGCGCATGTGACAAAGTCTTTCCTGTTGTCTGTGAGCAATTAGCCTGGTTAGGAATCCCTTTACCCGAGTGGAGTTTAGTCCCAGCTCGGGGGTGACCCATTTCTGAGAGTGATGAGCAGTGTGGTCTAAGGATGAGAGGTTCGTGGAAGGTCTGTACGCAGTTGGTGACATTCTTACCAAGATAAGTTTCAACTATGTGATAAAATTACATGTTGCATTGTTATTTACGTGTGTATTTTTATCGGTTTATCTTATGTGTGGTTATCATTGTCTTTGCATTTATGGGTATTGAATGTATATTTTTCATGTGTATGTTTTTTGCTATTTCAATATGAATATGTGCATTTACAGTATGCATTTGTATGTTTATCTTATATATATAAATTTCTGCAAGATTTCTGTGTGTATATATTTTGGTTGCATGTAGTTTGAAAAATTTATGTGGCATAGCTGAGTTGGATGTTAGGTATGTTACAATATGTTTTGCAGAGAGAATGAAAGCATTCTATCATGTAGCATGCCTCGACGCGGGTGGCCGGGGATGTTACATGACTTCCCAAAAATAATGAGTGTGGATAATATCTTTCTTTTTCCAGACATTGTTCTGTATTAAGGAGCTTGAAACATTTCTTGAAAGTGTGATCAAGTCTTGAGGCTTTATGAGAGGGTAGTACTTCTTGCACCAAAGAAGGGCCCATAGAGTATTATTTGATGTCAGTCAATGCCACCATGTTTTAGCACCACAAAATGAGTTGTGGACATCTAGATCTTTGAGAATGAGTCCTCATTTGAGGTTAGGGAGACCGAGCATGTCCAAGTGACTAAATCCCATTTAGTTTCTTGTATCATTACTATAAAGGGATTTTCTTGGAGGAATTTTTTACTCAGAAGCTTGTACCTAGTTTTACCATTAAGGTCTTTGATATTCCAAGAGATGAACTTCATTAGGAATGTGGGGGGTCAGGTAGGAACTTATATTTCATCAAGTTAAGGTGGCCTGAGTTAACCAAAAACTCTCTTAGATATTTAAGAAGTTTTTTGTTGCTTTGCCAACATATTTTTCTTTTTCTTTAGGTTTCTTAGGTTGAGCAGAGGAAAAGGATTTAATTCTAGTAGAAGGAATATAGGGCATACCTTTTATTTTTTTTGTTGGGTTGCTAAGAATTTTATTATGAACCAGTGAGTCCTTGAGAAGATGAGGCTATTGCTCAATGATTGAATTCAAGTCTTTTTGCTAGTAGGAAGAATAAATGGAATTTAGGTCAATGTCCCCAAGGTCCATTTCCATTCCATAGAAATAGCAAGGAAATAACTTAACCTGTAATGTACCCATATTTTCTACAAGAATTATTTGCTACAGATTAGCTACAGGAATGTACCCAGATTGCAGAAGAGGACATGCATTATTATAAAGCTAGGGACTCTTCTCAGGATTTCCCGAATGGGGTGGTTGTCATCTCATGGAGCCCCATACCAAGTGGCATGCACTCAAGGACTATTTAAAATTATGAAAATGATAAGGTAGTTTCAATATTGAGCAAGCATCATGAGCTTGCCTAATGATCGTCTAATGCCATCAACGAATCTAGATGGTCTTGTCATAACTCTTATTCAGACATCCTGGTGGCCTGTGCGGCTAACAATATGGGTATCAGGAACTCTACTATGACCATCAAGGCTAAGAAACCCATTAGAAAAATACTAGACAAACCAAGCCAGGTATCTCTTATCAACTAGAACTACACTATTAGGATTCCCATCTAAAATACACCCCAAGTTCATAACTAGGCTTTGTTCATCATCTAGAGTATGGTTGTTCATCAAAAACAACAAGGTTTCTTATTATAGTGGAGTAGCACCATGCAACGTATCTTTGTTCCTAAAACTAATGGGACTGTCATCTTAGTCTTACCCCAACAGAATGGGACAATGTTGAGTAATTTTTTTAGTAGTCGACATTTGCTTTGTTGCTAGTTCAGTGAGTTGATCCTGAAAGAAGTTGACTAACTCTTATTTAATGTCAGCATGTTCTACCACGCTGTTTCCATGTCTATGTTTTGAAGTTGTGATGTGATTTTTACGCCTTCATTGAATGATAGATCTATTGAAGAATTTTGTATTTTTCCCCCTCTTTGAGAAAACTATTTCTTTTTTTCCTTCATGATTGATTCTAAGTTAGCTTAGCTTATTACCATTTATTGTGTATTAACTTATCTTATTACCATGGATTTACATTACTTGAATATGGAAATTAGTACAAAACTAACTATGAGTACAACTTCCTGATATGACTAATGTGTCTTATTATGAACTATTGATTACACTGGGTTGAATCTCTCATTGTGTAGCAGCCAGTGATATTGCTTCCCATTAATTCCATAACATTCCATATTGTGAATCTCATCCTGGTACCAGAATAATGATCACTATAAGGAAGTAAGTCCATTGAATATGGATACTACTAGTTCCCCTTCCCTATTTGTCCAATTACAATTAAAGGTTGTTGTATGATCTATAACATAATGTCATGAAGCAAACAACATGATTGTTAACTAGAAAGGGCAATATATAATAAGAACTAAAGGAAATAGTTTAACCTATAATACAAGGGGAATAGAGCCATTCCATTACTATGATATCAGTAATACAAGAACAACTTAGCTTAAGGTTAAAAAAGGTGATATCATGTTACCTATTTACCATAATAAATATGTATTGTAATATTAATATTATCTCTTATTAACTACATGGGATGTCACTGGAAAGAAATGGAACTAAGTATCAACATCTGTATTACACTTGTATGTGATTCCAATGCTTGTGTAAATAAAAAGGGTAATAGATCACCATCTTCAAATAGTATCTTATCCAAAGTGTAATAGAACATTATCTTCAACTAAATGCTTGTGTAAATAAAAAGGGTAATAGGTCATTAACAAGGGTCTTTCAAAGGGTATACTCTTATTCAATACATATGGGTTTTACTTACTTTGATTAAGAGAGAGATAAATCAACGGAATCAGCTTCATATCGTACCCGTATGAGCTATGTGAATATTACAATATAGTTAAGAGTGTAGAGTCTCAATCTATGGTATAGGCCACTAATCACAATATTTGTTGAAACATTTGACTTTATAAACAAATATGTAAGTTCAAATTGCATTTTTTACTTTCTTGAATGAAGATACAAGTTCAAATTTCATTTATGATATGATATTTTTGTTGTGTGCTTATCAGTTTTCTTGGGTATCGTTAGTTTTGTTCTATTTCTGAGTCTTTATACTTCTAATCCCTTCTTTGTTGAAAATGGAAGCTAGCTTGACTTTTGGAGGAATCATAATTGGTATCTCGGTCCATGGCATTGGAGTTAGACATTTGGATTTAAATTTGTTATTTCTTATCATTCTATACGTGAGACATTGACATGAAATGTTCACTGCTTGTGTCATTTTGCGATAGTGCAAAGTACTGTAACACATTTTAGTTGTGGGAATAATTGTAGTGGACGTTTTCTCTGGCAACAATTATATCTATTATACGTGATATTTTGTAGATTTTAAAAATGTTCTTTCTGCTATCTTTGTAAATGAGGATTTGACATGAAATATTGATGTATTTTATCAGTTTCTCTATCAATGCAAAGTGATTGTTACATATTTTAGTGTATCTATTCTGGAGTTTGAGGGAATGACTATAGTGAATATATTGCTTATGTTTCAAAGTTTGTTTCTATTTGTTGAGTGCTATATTAATGCAGATTCTTGATAACATATTACAATGTAATATGTCATAACATATTACAATGTAATATGTTATAACAATTTTTTTTTTTTTTTACTGGGGGAATCGGCAAATCGCAGTTCTCGTACTCGCATGACACGGGGTCGATCCCCAGGAGGCTACCACTATAACCCCAGGTGCAACCACCCAGCCCGCCAGAATGGCGCACGAGTAAGTCCGGGTGAGAATCGAACATGAGACTTCATTTTACAAATCTCCCTCCATTTACACAGCACTTGCCAATCCATCTACACCCGTGCGGGCATATGTTATAACATATTACTATAACATATTACATTGTAATATGTTATAACATATGCACTGATATTAAAAGTGAAAACAAATATTATCTGAATTATAACATACGCATAGATATTAAAACATATGTACAAATATTATACATATGCAGAGATATTAAAATTGAAAACAAACTATAAATTTGTATAAAACAAATTGTAAACTGTGAAATGTATTTAAAACTGTTCTTTCTTCTACCTTTGTAAATGAGGCTTTGACATGAAATATCGGTACATCTTTTTTCAATTTTTCTATCAATGCAAAATGATTGTTACATATTCCGGTGTATCTATTCTAGAGGTTGAGGGAATGACTTCAGTGAATATACTATCTATGTTTCAAGGTTTGTTTCTATTTGTTGAGTGCTATATTAATGCAGATTCTTCAAAACATATTACAATGTAATATGTCATAACATATTACAATGTAATATGCTATAACATATTACATTGTAATATGTTATAGTAATATGTCTTAGTGTTCAAGATATAAGAGCTAGTTATACCAAAGGTCTGATTTGGATCGCATACTTTAAGTGAATGGGTTAATATATCACATATATAGAACGATAAGTTTATTAAGAGTCATCTAATTCAAGTAACTTTTATGCCTACTACTTCTCTACCATAGTCCTCTTACATTTTTTATTCTATGTCCAAAATTGATGTTGCCATGATTGAAAAAGTATCAAGTCTCAATTACAGTTTTATAATGGATGCCATTTTTTTGGGGTTTTCTAGTAGCCTTGTCACACCTCGAGAATCAATCCTTCATAAAGTTTGACTTCTGCAATTTCTTGGCAAATACAATGGACCAACAATTTTTAGATTTTAGGGGTACCAGGTCATTCAGGTACCAGTATCACTTGATCCATATGTTAATCCATCAAAACTACTCACATCTGGGTTATTTTAAGTCTAGGATGGTGAATGACCAACCATGAAGTTTCTCTCCCAACCATTGACTCGTTCCCTATGGTAAGAGAACATGTCACCAGTGAAGGGTTTTTGATGTATGTAAATTCTTTATGTCTATATTAGACTTTATTATCCACAATGAAGTATTCATTATAGTTATTCCCTTAGTCAAAGGGTTGCTACAATTGCAAAAGGACACCAGAGTGGGAGATTGGTTCCTTTTTGAGAACTTTACTATGATAAGAGTCTATGCTTTTGAAGAGGAGCCATATCAAAAGTGATTTCTAAATTTAGTTGTTCTAGAGACTGAAAAAAGTAAAATTCAGTTAGTTGTTGACTACAAATCCAACCATATTACATAAAATGTTGATCAGATGAATTTCAAGGAAAAACAAAATCTACACAGCTAGGTCACTGATGTATTACATAGATATGTGACCAAGACTCATGCCAATATGAAGAATTTGAAATAGGCATTAATCAAAGTGGAGAAATAGATGAGGCGGGATAGAGTGGTTACTACAACAAGGAATTCCAAAATCAACTATTTGTAAAATAATATTTATAACTTATTATACTCTAAGATTACATAAGTAAAAATGGATTTATAAATTGAATTCCTGAAGATATGAAATTTTTATAAAATACAAAAAATTTGAAATAAAAAGTTGGACAGTTTTGTAAGAGAAATTAAGTTGGTTAAACAAATTCTTGATGTATTTATAAAACTAATATAAGTTGGTTAAACAAACGATTAAAGGTGAATATGAATTGGTTGCGGGGGGACAAGCATGTGGCCAACCCGTGGGCATGCCCACATCTTGGCCATGGGGGGCCAACCATGTGGCCAAGCCATTGGCATGTCCACGTCTTGGCCACTGGGTTGGCCCTGCGTGAATAACTCACGTCCCGTAGACTGTGACTTGGCCATGGGGGGCCAGCACTGTGGGCAAGCCATTGGCGTTCCCACGGCTTGGACACAGAGCTAGCCCCCCATGGCCAAGTCACTCTCAAACTACTAATTTAAAGAAATTAAATTTAAAGAAAATTAAATTTAATTAAGCTTACCTGCAACTCCACTCACTCACCCACATGACCGTGCCAAACAAGACCACCCTCCAACAACACAACTCCAAAAATGACCGCCAACAACACCACGCCAACATCCCCACACCAAAAATGCCACACCAAACATGGTTGCCGAACATTATCACTCACACTCAAAATATCACTCACACTAACCAAGAACTCAAAAAAACCATAACAATCATGATGTGCGGTAAATATATAAACATATTTTCGGTCGAAAGAATCTTTCGGCTAAAAATATATTTCGTTCGAAATAGTATTTCAACCAAAATATCTTTTCGGTCAATATATATTTCAACTGAAAAGAGGATACCTGATGAAAAAAATCCATCCGACTAAAATTGTAGATGAAAATCGAGGGCGTCTTGACCGTACCATTCGATTTGATGTTCAAAGAGTCGACCAAAACATATTTCGACCGAAAAAATAAATCTTTCGGCCGAAAACATGTCTTTCAAAATTTTGGAGATCCGATTGTCACGAAAGTGTTACCCACCTTCATGAATTTACCCATGAATTCGAGAGAAGGGGTTTCCACTCTTTGGGTTGTGTAGGTTGAATGGGAAAGAGAGATAGTGAATTTGAGATTTTTATAAGTGAGAGAGAGAGAGGGAGGGAGGAAGAGAACAATATGTGATAGCTTGACACCTAGACTGGTTTGATGCCTAGACTCGATCTTGGCATGTAATGGATCGAATTATAATATGTGAGTTCGGTAATTATAGAAAAGTAGTTGTGATGAGGAGATTGAATAGTCAAAGTGGTTGACCAAGAAATAAATTAAATAATAAAGTGGTTGCAACAAGAAGTTAGTTAAGGGAAAAGAAATTATGAATTGACTAATTATAGAAAAGTTAATTGCAACTAGGAATGGATAAGTTACTATTTTTAGAAAGTGTCTAAGTGGAAAAAGCGGTTAAGTGGAAAAAAGTTGATACTTCTAGAGAAAGCTACTTGGAGAGTGTAAATAAGAGAGAAAGGGTATCCCATTAACATCTATTGTATATAATTGAATATATATTCTGTGAAAGGTTATTTGGGCTGGTATTATTGATAGAGAAAAGTGCAACATAAAAAGTGCAGCAGGAAAAGTGCGGTAGGAAAATTGCGGAAGAAAATGTACAGTAGAAAAGTGCAGCATAAAAACTACGACAATAAAATCATGGTAGAAAAAGTGCGGCAGAAAAATCATGACAGAAAATGTGCGGAAGAAAAGTCATGGAGAAAAAATCGCAGCAGAAAAAGTGGGGCACAAAAATTGTAGCAACAGAATCACGACAATATAATTGCATAATCAGAACCACGACAACAACATGGTTAAGGTATACTTATGAGATATATGGTACATCTTCTTTGGGGTATGATTTGTGAGCTAGGGTTTGGCTCTTGAGATGGTATTAGATGTTCAATATTATTGTATATATCATATTTGTTGAGGAATAGAGTTGGTATTTTGCATATGGATATTGGTCTTTTGGTTGTGATTTGTTTCTAAAGTTGTTGGTTTAGCTTGAGGCTACATAAAAGTGAGGTTTTGTGACATGGTTTGATGTAAGGGTTTATGGTATTTGGTTTATGGACAGAGTGATGAACTGTTAGATAAATTTTGATGGTTATATTGGTGTATGTCTTTGGTATATGGTTGAGGTACATGTTGGGTAAATGGTTGAGACAAGCAGTTGATGACTCGACACATACATGAGGTGTATAGTTGATGAGGATGGTACATATTGATGAGTCATAGTTGATGTGTACTTGATGCATGATTGATACATACTTGGTACATGGTTGGAGGCACTTTTTAGTAGTATTGTTGACACATCATCTATGGATGATGTAGCATACTTGTCTTGGTATATTCTTAGAAGCACATATTGATCTTGGTCATGATTATGAGTTACTATGATTGCTTGATACACATGTTAGTGATATTGTGCATATGGTTGAGATTTTTCTTAGTGAGTAGATCTGATTTGGTTCATAAGATTGATGAGAGAGGTTATTGTGATAGGTTGTTGTGACTGGTTATTTGTACAGGCTTGTTGCATGGTTGATGTAATTGTTGATGGTACAAGTTGAGGTATAGGTTGATGCATGGTTAATTCATGGTACATGTTGGTTCAAGTTATTG
Source organism: Picea sitchensis (assembly GCA_010110895.2). Taxonomy (NCBI): domain Eukaryota; kingdom Viridiplantae; phylum Streptophyta; class Pinopsida; order Pinales; family Pinaceae; genus Picea; species Picea sitchensis. The sequence goes on from SNQJ01S0002612.1 coordinate 63,791, forward strand.
GTGCAGGTTTATTAGTACAAACTGTTACAATTTATTGGTAAAGGTTGGCAGTGATAGGTTGAAAGTGGAAGTGGTTGATTTAGTGACAATGATAGGTTTTCTACATTTGGAATTCATATTTTAGGGTGCTTGTACGAGGTAAGGATAGGTGGTTGTATCCAGATAAAATAGGGGGTTGTAGCCTCCTTTTGGTTATAGCCAGAAAATTGGGGATTTGGAGCTTCCATAAGGTTGTAGCATGAAAATATAGGGGGCTAGAGATTCCATCCAGTTGGAGCCAGAGAATTGGAAGTTGGTGCTTCCTTGAATGAAATTATTGACATATAAGAAAAACATTTTGTGGTTTAATCCCGAATTGGGTTTCCATGTAAATATTGGTGTATTGTGCATTGTGTGGATGTGTTTGTTATTGTTTATTATGCACTAATGAATGTTAATTATTATGATAGAGTAAGATATTTATGATGAAAAAATGAACATGGTTGAATAAGTAAAATAATATACTTTGTGGTTTAAAGGATTAATAATTGGTATAATCGATCATTATTGATTCACCCCCACTCCCCCCCTCTCATTAATGCAACACTAAAGTCTCTAATGAAATTACCATAATGTTTTTTTTGGATTAGGGATATAAAGGTTGAATTGAAAGAGCCCAACATTTTTCCTCACCTTTGAAACTCTCTTACCACATCCATTAGGTCCTCCTTAACTAGTTCATAAAATTTGACATTAAATTCTTTTTTTAATCTATTTTGACTAAGGTTCTTCCCTTTATACATAGAAAAGAGGGAATCGTGGACTTCAGACACCAAAAAATATTATGTTAATAAATGATTTGTTTCTTCAGTAAAGACTTGAGAAAACTTAGAAATGGCCTCTAGAATATCTTGGATCAAAAATCCAACGGGCTATTGAAATATATTGGAGAAGTGGTGAGCTCCTTCCTTTGCCTTATCTTTGAAAGAGTGAGCAAGGGTTCCATTTGACTTTTTAGTATCCCAAATTGTATTGATTCTCTTATGATAATTTGCATACTAATGAAATAACTTGGAGTTGTTATCCTCTTGCTTAATCCAAATTGCTCTACTCTTCAAGCACCATATTTATTCATTTTTTTTTAAATGGCCTGAAAAATATCCTCAAGGGAGCAAAGTTGTCTAACCTAGGATTCTAATATGGGAATTTTGGTTATTTCCCTGTGGATCTAGGCTAGTTTCTCTTTAGTGTCCACCAAAACAAACTTTTACTATTTTAAGTATTGAACCATCCATATTTTGGGGGGCCACCTTTACTCTATGAATGTTATCAATGAATTGGTTCATAACTGTCGAAGGAGTGGAAGAAGAGAGGTGTACCCAGGAATCCCAGACTAAATCTCAGTACTTGTCCTCCTCCAATAAAATTAGATTGAATTTTAAAGGTCATAGAGGCATCACCTTTCTCTGTTCGATTTTGTAAACTATTGGAAAATGGTTTGATAGACCTCCTATAGAAACACAAGATTTCATCATTAATCCATTAATCAATTTTTCTCATACGATAAATCTTTCCAATCTATTTGAAAATGCATCTTCATTTCTTCAAAATTTCCTCCAACTTGACTCGAGTTTCACAGGTTTTACATCAATAAGATGGTGCTTCTTCATAAAGAAAGAGAAAAAACCACTATGTGCATCTTGACAAGGGTTTGTCCCCATACCTCCCTTAGAGATAAGGTAAAATTCAAAATCCCCCCTAAAAGGATGTGGGCCTCACCCAACATTCTCGATGCCACCAGATTTTCTAAAAAATGAATCCTTTCGAGGTAGGGTGCATAGAAATTAATGATGTTTAAGGAGAACCCAAGGTTTTTGATTTCAAGATTCACCACAATGGAATATTGGAAGGAGGGGGAAGAAATGGATTTTTTAGGATGGGTTCCGACACATTATGAGTCCTCTCGAATTCCTAATTGCATCAATAACACTAAAATACCATGTTTTGAACCACTACTCCAAAACTGCAATGGCTTTGGATCCCTCACCCATAGTTTCTTATATTAAAAGAATGCATGGATTATGTGTTTGTATGATCCTTTTGATTTCTAATCTTTTATAGGAATCCAAATACCCATAGCGTTAAAAGAAAGGATGATCATGGAGGGGACTTTCTAAGGGATTTCCTTTCTCCAAGGGAACTAGAAATGGTTGGTTAATTTTCTTTCTTAATATCCAACATAACATTTTTTTGAGATTTTAGAAGAAAGGATTTTCACCCCAAAGGATTTGACTGCTCTTAATCAGGGGCTAGACCTCCAAAGGATGAGGTCCCATCTTGTTTTTTATATCTAAGTCTTAGCAAATACCCTTTTTATGGGGAGGATCACATAGAGATTGCATTGGAGGAGACATCAGATACTAATTTGAGGCCAACGGGGAAATCCTCACAACATGAAGCATCCATGTGGTTAGACCTGGAGGAAGAAGGGAAACATAATCTAGGGATAGGGGGGAAGTAAGGGATTCTAAGGGGATAGGAGAGGATGGAGGGAGAAAAGGATCCTCTAAAGGAACTACAACTTATATAGTAAGGGGGAGAGAAACTGGGAGACACATACCGAGAGAAGTAGAGGAGAGAACAAGATCATCCCTTTGACCATATTTTCATGCTTTGTCCATGTCCCATTCCAACTATGCATTTAAACTTCCTACATGATCTTTTACTGGTTGAGATTCCTTTTTTTTTTCCATATTTTATGTTTCCAACTTACGATGGGAGGAATCCTTCGACATTGAGCCCCGAGGTTACCCAATTCGTGGAAATTATAACACTAGAAGGGAAGACGCTAGTAATCCATATTCTTCTTCCAGATGTATTGACCATACACCAAATCAAATTATCGTATCAATTCGTCCCTCAAGTCGACTTGGATTTGGACCTAGGTCAACCTTCTATCAACCTTAGAATCCAAATCAAGATCTAGACTAGAAAAACTATCGAGCTTGTTGACTATGGCTTCTAGGGCATCCTTGTTCCAAAAAACTAATGAAGGCCTAAAAAATGGCATAGACCTTAACCGCGGCCATAGTAAATCTAGAAGGATCAAGATAAATAAATCAATTATGAATAATTAACCTTAAAGGACCCCAAATCTAGTTCTTACCTTTGATCATCTCAAAATCCTCCTCTGACTTGAGAATTAAACATAGCCAATCCTACATTAAAAACTAAAATAACAACATATATCCAAGAACTAGGCTTTAACATGACTTTAGGCACCTAGATAGGGCTTCTTGTTTAGCTGATTTCCCTAAGAAACATCGAAAGAGAGTGTTACCCACATAATTTTTAATCTCTGCAATGGAAATGTCTTTAGCCAAACCCATTTATACCTTGTTGGTATTTCTTTGCACAAACTTCTTCCTAATGTTTCTCTTTGTAGTGGCGCCATCATATTGGATACTAACATCATTGATCGAAAATACAGGAAAAACCACGGTGTTTTCTGACAAAGGGGAGGAGCATTGGAAGCTATGGGATAAGAATAAGGAGAAGTAACAGGTTGCGAAGGAGTTTAAATGCCACCTAGCTTAAACATTTCCCTGCCTCTGGAAGAAGACGAAAATGAGCCCACGAAAGAGGAGTTAATACGGAATTGATCTTCTTCATCCACAAAATCCTTAGGACCAAAGGGAAAAATAACCACGTAGCACTCGTCATGGGATTGAAATTTATGAGGAATGACCTCATAATCAACAATATCGGGATCCGAAATCTCCATCGCCAGGTGCTATATTATTACAATAGGGACTTGCCACGGTTTCATCCTCGGATTACCTGTGCCTCTTAAAATCAAGTCATGATCTACCATTTCCACACATAATAAAACACCCTTCAAACCACTCTGAATACCAGCATAACGAAGGTTGTAATTGGAAAGGAAAAATCCCAAGCCCCGTCGACTCAATTTTTATCAACTTTATATAGAGATAAATTTATATAAATTGAAAGTAAACAGATCTTATTGCTTCAATAATTATTTTTAATTTTTCCATATTTTATAGGAGGGAGATGTAATTTCTTTAATACTTAATATGGAATTAAAAATTTTCATTTAAAAAAATATTAATAAAAAGTAAAATATTTCAATACTAATATTATATATATATATATATATCATAAAACAATTCGAATTAAAAAAAAAATTATTGCATCAAAAGATCGTTTTTACAATTGAGTATGAAGGGATCCAAAATTCCTTCCATACTCAATACACATTTAAAAAAATGTAAATAACAACAAAATATTTCAATGTTTGCCATAAATAAAATATTGCAATATCCATCTTCAATAAAATAATTATATATCAACTTTATATATAGAGAGAAAGCAATATAGTAATTGAAAACAAAAAGAATTATGATTTGGTTAATAAGTTCTTTCTACTTCCCAAAATAAGGGAGATTCGTAATTCTTTCAATGCTTAATATTATGGAGTTGACATGTGACAATTAAACAAATATCAATGGAAAAAAAAATTAGATGTGGGGCATAAATAAAATATTTCTATGTCCACCTAATTTAATATCATCTTTTTATATATATAACAATTAAAATTGTAAGATTTCACTTGCTTTGTAATCTAAATAAAATACATAATTGAATGAAGATGAAGGAGATGTTTAGGGTTTGGGAGAAGTTTCATGGAGTGGGGTTTTGGTTTATAAGTGTATAGGGTGGGAATAATGGGGTGGAGGGTATGGATTCTATAATAGAAGCAACTAAGATGTAGGAAACAAAAATTCCTTTAAGGATGTGATAGATGGATGGAAAATCAAGCCGTCACATGAAATCTTTATGGTAGGAATATCAAAAGAAAGAAAAGACACAACCAACCTTCCAATGAAGCAACAAGCCTCACAAAAAATTAAAGAATGGTTCCATGGATAAAACAGAGGAGAACCTGAGATACGAGGTCACCTCATCATTGGTGGGAGACTATATTCAATACATGAAAGACCATGCAGTCATTGGAAAAATCATGGGGATCTCGCCCTCAGATTCGTTACTAGTCTGGATAAAAATGAGATGGAAAGTCAAAAGGAATATAATCTTAAAGCATGGGTCCAAGGATGTTTCTACAACAATATTCACCTACTCAAAGGACAAAAATTGAATTTTTGATGAAGGACCATATTTGTTTAACTCTGTAGGGTTCCACCTCAAGTACTGGTCAGAGCGTTTTCCCCCAGAAAATGAGGAATTCATAGCTACCCTAGTGTGGATCATACTTTACACCCTACCCTAGGAGTTCTGGCACCTAGAAACGCTATAAGGAATAGGAAATATGTTGGGCTCTTTTGTCAAAATATCAAAAATAACAAAAGTGTCCAAGTATACATAATATGCAAGAATATGCATCTACACATGTGAACATGGCAAAAACACTACTTGTGTCAATCACTATATCATTCCAGGATGAAGAATGGGTCCAACCCATAAGTTATGAGAATATCTCGTTCAGATGCAGGAAATGCCATGTTCATGGACACCTATTCCAAGATTGCCCTCGGAACACAACTCATACAAAAAACAACAGAAAGGGGGAGAAGGGAACATAAGTCTCTGTAAAGACCCCAAATAAAAGAAAGGTGGGACACAAAGGAAATAAAAATCCATGGGAAGGGACCAGGAAAGATGACAACACTTTCCATATCTTAGCAGAAAAAGAAGATATGGATGAAACACAGGAAGGAAAGAAACAAGGGACATAGAAAGAAAGACCCAAACTAGAAAACATGGAGACCAAGCATGAGGAAATACAAAAATGAAGAAAAACATAGTCAAGCCCAAAAAACCCAGAAAAGGAGACAAGAGAAATCCAGATGAAAGACTTGGAGGCTTCAGAGGAATCCTCGGAAGAAAGAGTGAAGGAAGATCAAAATCAGGAATCAGAATCAAAATATATGGAAGTGGAAATCCAAGCGATGATCTGTTGCCATGGGGAAAAAGAGATTAAAAATATGCAGGTGGGACAAATTTGTTAGCTTCAAAAAGAACTTCTCAAAAGATAGAGAAAAGAACCAATGTCGAACAATCCAACCACCTCATTGGGGAATATGGGAATAAAGTCAAACCGACTGAAAAAAAAAATTAAGAAACTTGAAGGGGACTAGAGGAAAAAATCCTAAAGCCCCATATGCAAGTTCTTGAAGAAAAAGGCACTCTTCTCATCAACTCGGGACATGTAGTGGGACTACTAGACAAATACTTCCTTCCCCAACCAAAATTTAAATATGAATATTTTCTCATGGAATATTAGGGGTATTAATGGAATTTCAAAACACATAATTCTTAGGAAAAAAATTAAACCAAAAAACATGCACATAGTAATGTTGCAAGAAACCAAGTGCGATAGGAAAAATATGGATATAATATAAAGGGAGATTTGGAATCAATGTGATTTCATATGTTTGGAAGGCGATGGGGATTTTAGAGGGCTTGCCTTCCCATGGAACCTATACAAAATCAAAGTGGAATTAAGAGCCTAATATAAAAGGATAATAACCATATCTTACAAGATAATAGGGACAACAGACCATGGCATAGTTAGGTAGGTCTATGGACCCCAATCTCCTGCAGACAAGAGATATTTCTTGAGAGATCTCTTGAGTGTAGGAATAAGTATGAAGACGAAACAATGGATTTTGGGAGGGGAATTCAATATTATAACCTCCTTGGAAGATAAGAAAGGGGGAATAGTGCACCTGATTTCAGAAGAGAAAACATTCAAAGAAGTAATGGAGAAACTATGCTTGATAGACATCATCACGTTAGAAGGTTGATTTACCTGGAATAACAAAAGAGGAGGGAAGCGTCATATAGCAGAAACATTGGAAAAATTCCTAGTCTCATAATTGTTTTACCAAAATAGGGAAGTAGTAAGGAGAGAAATCAAGCCTTTTTACATATATGACCATTGGCCAATATCTCTGTGATGGATGGATGGGCTCTGCCCCCAACCAAAACTATTCAAATTTGAGAAATTTTGGATCCAACACCCATAATTCATACAAAATGTAGATGAGTACAAGTGGGGAGAACACCAAAATTTGTATGTAGCAAAGATGTACCAGTTCCAACAAAAGTTGAGACATACAAAAAATAGCTTAAAGAAGTGGAATAAAGAAGTCTTTGGGAATATTCAGGAATAAAAATTAAACTTGGAGGTGGATATGGAACTAGTGCAAGGAAAAATCAACTAGGATCATATGTCACTATAACTTCAACATTTGCAATCGACCCTTAGAAGGGAGTTAGATTAAATAGACCAACACGAGAAAATCATGTTCCAACAGAAGTCTAGGATGCTCTAGATCAAAGAGGGCGACAAGAATACCAAATTCTTCCATAATTCCCTCCTAAAGTGCAGGTTCAATTATCAATGCCACAACAACCGCAACTATCTGAGGATGAAGATCACCCTCCTCTAGGCCGTTGTGATTTCTTTTCTGAGTTTTCCTCTTTTGTGGAGTTGGCTTCGCCGGTTTTGATAGAAGGGGCACTTTGATATGAAGAGAGAGAGGGAAAACATTTTTCGTTGATATTGAGAGAAGGGAACGAATATACTATCCCTTTAAGGTGGATAGCATCCTTGCCCCCCTCCATGGATCTTCTAGTAAGATAGTGAGAGAGTCTCAAGCTTCAGGTTTAGAGAGATGAAAAGAGGTTTTCACAAAACCATGGAAGGGGATAAGGTCGTTCCCCCTAGGAATAATAAAACTCAACCAAGGAGAGGGGAGGGAAAAAACTGTCAGGAGACCCAACTTTGATCAATAGTTGTGCGGCTAGCTAGGACAAGGTACCAAAACTTGTGCTCAGCTGAAGAGAAAGAGCTAATGGGGAGATTCCAAGAGGCAGTTTTGTGAAAAAGGAAGAGCACGACTAATGAATAAATTCTGAGGTCCTCTAAGGAATGGGTCCCCAACCCTCGACAATCCATAAGAAGGGACAGTGAGTCCTTACATATTTCATAAGTGTACTTGATGATGAAGGAAACAGTGGCACAAGCCATGACACAACAACAATATGAAATTTGGTCCACCTGCTAAGCGATATGGGTTTTGGAAGCTAAATTTTATCTATTCTGAAAGGATAAGTATGACATCTACTTCCACAAAAAGGCATGATTCCCAAGGACACACAGAAGGACCATGCAGTGAAAAGCAGGGTGATAGGCACCCAAGAAATCCCAATCCAGGTGGACGAGGAGGATATCCAAGTGCACAAGGAGGAGGAATGACTAGAAGTAGCAATTTTTTTTTGCCTTATGGGCTTTCTCAAACTCTCGTTAATTAATTGTAAGAAATTTTACTTCATGTGTTAAGTTGATGTTTACTTGAAATAGATTATAAGCAAGGAATATTAAAATTTTGTTTTACTCTCATCATGGACATTCATAGTCAAACTCTAGATATGAGTGATAGGTTTGGTTTCCATATCTTGTCACTCTCCCAAAAACTAATTTTATGTATTTTTTGAATAGAAATCTATAGTACTTATTTTTTCCTAAAAAAACAATTAAATCAATCAATCAATCTATCTATCTATCTATCTATCTATCTATCTATCTATCTATCTATATATATATATATATAACAATTGAAAGTTGACAAGTGACATTTAAAAAATATTTTAACATGTATCTTAAGTAAAATAATTTTATAAAAGAAATATTTTTGTCTATATAGGTTTTTTCTACTTTTCCATATGGTCTAGATGTGTATTTCCTTTAATACTTAATATGAAGTTAGCACATATATTTGGCTCAAAACCTTTTAAATGAAAAAAAAAAAATTAAAATACAAAACTTGAGAAAATATTTTCATTTGGAATGATTGGTGCCTCTAGCTCATAATATATCCACACTTAAGAAAGATCTACCTTAATGGTTAAAGCATTTGAATGATGAATGAGTGGCTTAATGTGAAAGAGACATATATTTTTACACACACATATAGATATATATATATATTAAAAACTAGTTTAAACTCATCTTCTCATCAATCATGCGTCATCCAATCCCTCTAAATACAAACCCTTACTTAAATTTTGTACTTAAAAAACAATTGCATTTCTATGGATTTTACAAGCTAATTACATTCTCACTTTATAACTCCCCATTAAAACCTTGAAAAAGTGGTATGATTTTAAAATTCAAAGAAATTACAATAAAAACCATTAAAACAATGCAAATACAATTTTTGTTAATTGTTTTAAGTTTAATGAAAAAATCTCGCTCTATGTATACTCCAATTCCAATTACTTCGATTATATGTTTAATTTGCTGCTCCTTCGAACAATGATTTCTATGAATTTGAAACCCTATTGAGTTCTTATTGTCTTGTTTATGTGTGATTTTGAGCTATGCGAGGGAAAATCCCCTATTTGCAGCACAATTACATTAATTCATTTTACACCATGAAATAACGAATAATATATATAAACAGACTAAACAGAACAAAACAATGAATATCTATAATGAATGACTATACATTATAGATACGCTGACATGGAAATAGAAAATTGACATATAAAAAGTTAAAATATGTATAAAATGTGGATACAGATCATTCGGAAATCTCACTGTCTGCAATAGTCTCCGTCCATTCTCTTGTACCACGATATTTGCATGCCGTTTCGGTGACTTGACTCTTTCTGAAGCGCCCTATTTCATTTCTATGATTTCGGCTCTTCCTGCATTTAGCAAAGAATGGACCGATCGCAGACTATAAGGCATCTGCTCAGAGAATCGAGAGTTATCGGAGGCGTTGTCAACGATTTCCTTCCTTGGTTGGACTTGTATATACACGTCGGCCGTAACCGAATTAGGTTGGGAGATTATTTATGGCCTGGTGATGTCCAAGAAGAACCTACGGCCGTCCAAATCCAATGCTTATGCTTCGATACACAGAATGAATTAAGGAACTCCAGAGTAGTATTGGTACGTAGTTTTAATCCCTATATCAACATTATATTCGGCAATAATGATTAGGTTTTTTATTATATCAAATTGAAATTCATATTAATAAATTTTGATAAATCCAAATAACTAGGTTATGACAGAACCTCGAGCTGCCAGCGAGTCTTTGCTCTGGTACGAACCTGGACCTGCCAGTGAGTCTTTGCTGTGGTACGCTGTGATACTCCTGAGCTCAGATCGAATTTCTCAATATAATAGCACTGGAAGCCTTTTAATCTAACAACGGAATTAATCTCTATTCCGTACAGGTTGTGTACAGCAAGTCTCAACCCAGTGCGACGTCCAAGTACCAGGCTGCGACCGCATGGTATCATGATCTTTCTTTCTTTCTTTGACCTTGAAATCGATGGAAAGAATGCTTGGTAATGTTAACCGTAGTTATCAATATTGATTTGTTTCTTCGTGCAATTTTAGCTTTGCAACGGACGTGTCTGGTTCCCTATAGGCCTCCAACATCCAGCTTGATAGTTTTCACACTGTTCAGGCAGAATAGGTCTAATGCCAGAATAACACTGCCCGACGTCCGCGACATGTTTAGTACAAGAACTTTTTCTGGTAGTAATGATCTTGGAGTTCCTCTGGGTGCTGCTTTTTTCCACATCCATATTGAGTGATAACCAGAAAGATGAGAGTGTGGCGCTGCGCGGATATGTGGAAAGCTGAATGAGAATGAATGAATCCATAAGCCAATTTACAATTTCAAGAAACGTTCAGTAGTACGTTGAAGGGCCGTTTGAATATGTAAAAAATGAATTCCTATCAGTATCCTAAGACATTTTTCTAGTCTGATGATATAAGTTCTGTTACCCTGATGTCTCATATGAATACAAGATCTTTTAGTGTGATGTCCGGATTGCGGTTTATTATCCATGAAGTACGGTATGTGGTTGTTTTCACTGTTATTATATTTTTATTGTTTTCTGTCTATGAACTTTGAGGTGCTCTTTAACGTCGACAAGAANGGTATCATGATCTTTCTTTCTTTCTTTGACCTTGAAATCGATGGAAAGAATGCTTGGTAATGTTAACCGTAGTTATCAATATTGATTTGTTTCTTCGTGCAATTTTAGCTTTGCAACGGACGTGTCTGGTTCCCTATAGGCCTCCAACATCCAGCTTGATAGTTTTCACACTGTTCAGGCAGAATAGGTCTAATGCCAGAATAACACTGCCCGACGTCCGCGACATGTTTAGTACAAGAACTTTTTCTGGTAGTAATGATCTTGGAGTTCCTCTGGGTGCTGCTTTTTTCCACATCCATATTGAGTGATAACCAGAAAGATGAGAGTGTGGCGCTGCGCGGATATGTGGAAAGCTGAATGAGAATGAATGAATCCATAAGCCAATTTACAATTTCAAGAAACGTTCAGTAGTACGTTGAAGGGCCGTTTGAATATGTAAAAAATGAATTCCTATCAGTATCCTAAGACATTTTTCTAGTCTGATGATATAAGTTCTGTTACCCTGATGTCTCATATGAATACAAGATCTTTTAGTGTGATGTCCGGATTGCGGTTTATTATCCATGAAGTACGGTATGTGGTTGTTTTCACTGTTATTATATTTTTATTGTTTTCTGTCTATGAACTTTGAGGTGCTCTTTAACGTCGACAAGAAGAGAAATGAATAAATATGGAATCATTAATATTCACAATATTAATGATTCGATATAATTTAATAAATGGTTAGAAATATAATCAACAATACTATAGTTACTATATCTATAGTATTTATTATATAATTATTAATATTTTTAGATTTTCAATTTTTATTTTTTATTATTTTGAATATAAAAAGATTATAATAAAATAAAAAGTTAATATTAATATCAATTTTGTTAGTAAATAGTTTAGTGATTTTGTTATATTTTATTATTTTGTTCTAACATTTTATTTTATTTTATTGTGACATTTTTTTATGTTGATATGTGTCCCCTATTGTAAATAAAATGTGATATGATATTTGTTCTATGAGAGAGATGACAAAGTGTGGTAGATATTTAATGTAGAGATAATATCGGGTTCATTTTTATTTAATGGAAGTTAGATGGTTAATATTAAGTGTGGTTAATATTTAATGCATGGATAGTATTGGGTTCATATCTATTTAATGGAAGGTAGATATCATGGGTGGTTAATATTTAATGTGTCCATAATTACTGAAGATTGCTAGTATTGGAAGGTTTATTTTATTTATGTGCTTTCACCATTTATTGTACTTGAATTCTATGCACCATGTTTACATGGGAATATGACTTCTTTCTTGAGAACTCCTTCCATCTGCCTCTAAGAAATTTCTCATAACTCCTTTTATCCATTTCTAAGAAATTTTCCATTCTAAAGAGTTTACATACTTCCATACACCTCTATGAAATTTTCCATTCTAATCAATTTACATAGTGTTTGAGTGAGTAGTGACATTGTCCTTTGTTCCACACTATCCATTCAAAAAACCAATGAGAGAAATCAATATTCACATGGATCAATTTCCTTGCAATCAGAGCAGTCAATATTCACATGAGTCAATTTCCTTGTATGATAATGTAGATAATTGTAGACAAAGAGTTAAATGACTAATGAGGTGAAGGTGGATAATAATAGGTATTGAGAAAAATGTGCATTTAGGAATACTTTTGAAAACCACAACATTCCCTCATACACACTCTAGGTATTCTAAAACATTATAGTCTACTTGATTAATCTATTGTTGGAAGTTTATTTCTTTTCAACTCTATTTTTTTATTAAATTTGGAAAGTTATTTCCAACCTAAAACTATAATAGAAACCCATTTTTCCAATTCTTATTTCAAATACTTTTTTCTTCACAAACAATGAGCCTAAACATACTCTATAATAAATTTATACATTTTGACTATAAAGTTTGTCAAGAGTAGCTCCAGTGTCAAAGACTCCTTACAAAATGAGTACACCAAAGTTCAAGGAGTTGCAAATGCAGCTTGAAGAAATTATGAAGAAGCGGTATATACGCCCAAGCGTGTCACCTTGGGGTGCCCCAGTCTTGTTCGTGAAGAATAAATATAGGAAATTAATATTGTGCATTGATTTTAGACATTTGAATAAAGTGACTATAAAGAACAATTATCCTCTGCCAAGGATTGATGATCTCTTTGATCAATTGAAGGATGCAAAGATATTTTCAAAGATATATCTTAGGTTAGGATACCATCAGGTAAGGATCAAAGAGGAAGATATCAACAAGACCACCTTTAGGACAAGGTATGGTCATTATGAGTTCACAGTGGTGCCATTTGGGTTGTCAAATGCACTAGTTGTTTTCATGTGATTAATGAATGGTGTTTTTCGAGAATATTTAGACAAGTTTGCCATTGTCTTTTTGGATGACATCCTTGTATATTCCAAGTCAGAATAAGAGCATGAGCATCATTTGAGGATGGTGTTGCAATTATTAAGGGAGCATCCATTGTATTCCAAATTGAGCAAGTGATCATTTTATCAAAAGTAAATTCATTATTCGGGACATATCATTTCAAAGGATGGGATAATAGTGGATCCTGAGAAGATAGAATCCATTAGAGAATGATCAGTGCCAAAGAATGTCACAGAGTTCAGATCATTTGTGGGCCTTTTAGTCTACTATAGGATATTTATTGAATGATTCTCAAAGATTGCACACCCAATAACTTCCTTGCAAAGGAAAGGTGTGAAGTTCCAGTGGACATTGGATTGTGAAAAGAGTTTCCAACACTTGAAACAATTATTAATAAGTGCTCCAATACTAAGGATTACAGGCCCAAATGAATATTTCATTGTATGCATAGATGCATGTAAAGAAGGACTTGATGGAGTCCTCACTCAAAATGGATTTGTTATATGTTATGAATCAAGGAAGTTGAAGGAGCATGAAAGACACTATGTCACTCTTGATTTGGAGTTGGTAGCCATAGTGCATGCCTTGAGGAAATGGATACACTACCTCATGTGGAAAATGTTTGAGTTGAGTAAAGAAAATAATGGTCTGAAATATTTGTTTGATCAACCAACTTTAAATACTAGGAAAAACAAATGATTAGAATTTATCAGCTAATATCACATTGATATAAAACATATCAAGGGAAAAAAGAACAAAGTGGTCAATGCACTCAACAGAAGAGTGCATGAATTTAATGCTACATCCATTAGCATGTACCAATCAGATTTGAAACACAGAATTTTAGAGGCTACAAAATTAGATTTGCAATACAAAGGATTAGTGGAAAAATTATAGCAAGGTATTTTGCAGTTGAAAATTGAAGAATACAAGCTAGATAATGATGAAATTATTATGTATAGGGGCATAATTTATGTACCAAATTCACAGGAAGTGAAATATCTGATATTGAGAGAAATGAATAATGTACATTATGTTGGGAACCTAGGTTATTAGAAAACTAGTGCATTTGTAAAAACCCAATATTATTGGCCAAGCATGAAGAAAGAAGTTGTAGATTTTATTTCCAAATGTTTGGAATGTCAAAAGGTAAAGGTTGAGCATAGACACCCAACTGGTTTGCTACAACCATTAACCATTCCTGAGTGGAAATGAGAAGTTGTAACAATAAATTTCATCACCAAACTTCCCAGAACAAACAAGCAACACAATTCTATCATGGTAGTAGCGGATAAGCTTACTAAAGCTACCCATTTTGTTCTTGTTAAGCTCACTCACAAGGAAACCAACATTGCTGATATTTATATGAGAGAAATAGCTCGATTGCATGGCATAACCATGAAAATTGTGTTTGACAAAGATCCAAAATTTACGTCAAAATTTTGGAAAGGATTATTTAATGGATTTGGAACAAATTTGAATTTTAGCAGAGCTTATCATCTAGAATTAGATGGAAAAATAGAGAGGGTGAATCAAGTGATTTAGGATATGTTGAGGATGTATGTGATGGATAAACCATCAAAATGGGAAGATTAACTACACTTAGTAGAGTTTGCTTATAACAATGGGTACCAAAAATCTCTAAAGATGATCCCATTTGAGGAACTTTATGGTAGAAAGTGAAACACACCGGTAAGCTAGGATAACCCAACTGATACAAAAGTGGTTGGGCAAGATTTACTTAGGAAAATGGAGGAGAAAATGTTGAAAATAAAACAAAATTTAAAGGTTTCCCAAGACAGGCATAAAATTTATGCTAATAAGGGCAAACCTCATAGGGAATTTAAAGTGGGAGACCATGTATTATTGAAAGTGAAATCCAACAGAAGTTTCCAGAAGTTGGGAAATTATTCCAAGTTGGAAGCTCGCTATTGTGGGCCATTTGAAATCCTACAGAGGTTTGGTCTAGTGTATTATATGATTCCATTTCCTGCATCTATGTATGTTCATAACGTATTCCATGTATCATTTCTCAAGAAATATATACCTGATGCTAGTCATGTTATTGATTGGAATGTGATCAAGGTGGATCAAGAAGGCACTTTCCAAGTGCATCTGGTACGCATTATGTACCAGAAAATCAAACATCTCTTGAATCGATCCATAGGTCTTGTAAAAGTCCAATGGACCTAGTACAGTCCTGAGGATGCTACTTGGGAGAATGAGGATGCAATGTGGGCAGAATACCCGCATATTTTTTAGGATTTTTGAAATTTTGTTATATGTGTGTACATAATGCACTGAGGACAGTGCATAAATAAGGGGAGTGGATTGTAAAATCCCTAGGCCAAACACAATTGTAATGTAAATGAAAATGTACTTAAGTTGGTGAGTTGTTTGATATCATTTTTGTATGCACATATCATAGCATAGTGTGCCCATCTAATGCGTAGTAAAATGATAAAGTGTGCACAATCCGGGATACCACGCACATCAACTTAAGTGCACGTGAGCTTGAGGCCAGGGATCCTTTGTGCATATGTTTTGTTTTATAGGTTGGTGAGCCATTTTTGTGATGATTAGGCTCGGGAGGCTATATGTTAAAGGATAGTGAGCCTATTTTGTATATGCCTCAACATGAATATAAAATACATCACTGCGCGTAGACCGACCATGACAAAAGAGTATGGGGGACTAAACTCCACTAGATAAGGAAAGGGAGCGATAAAAGTTAAGGAAAAGGGGCTAAGCTAGGTAGCTTAAGACAAAAAGGAATATTATATTAATATTTCTTAAATCATAAAGTATGGATAATTATTTTAACCTAAGTTCCAAATATGGGGAAAAGTGGGGCAATGTAGATCCCAACATGACAAGTGTCAAGTTGGGGACATGAATACATATTGTTGGGACTTAGCTCATTTTCTTATCATTTTTTCCTTCCATCATTGAGACATCCATTCCAACCACTATTAGAGGATCATTCACACTCCCATGGAGCTATTGCCCGTACCTTCATGTCATTGTAGGAACATGTATCCATACCCATACTTCTTGGTGTAGTCGGTTAGCTTGAGAGTTGGACTAAAGAAGCGGGTTTTCAAGCTCGTGGGATATTGAAGAGGTGGGTTGTTAGGATAGTGAGAAATTTCTCTTTGAGTGAGATAATTCTCGGGAATTAATTTCCTCAAGGTGCTAAACTACATCTACAAAGCTCTGAGACTTCATGTCTGGCCTGTTGTTGAAGCTCGGAAAGGAAGTGGGGCAGTCAAATGACTATTGAGTAGAGAAGGGGCACACTTCTTGGGTTGGAATAGACATGTGGGGAATGAGGGACTGTAGATTGTTATTTTGAGTTGCAACATGTGAAAGAGTATTTTCTATTGTCTATGAGCCATTAGCCTGGTTAGGAATCCCTTTACCCAGGTGGAGTTTAGTCCCAACTCGGGGGTGACCCACTGCTGAGAGTGATGAACAATGTGGTCTAAGTTTGGGAGGTTCGTGGAATGTCTGCATGTAGTTGGTGATATTATTACCAAGATAAGTTTCAACTATGTGATAAAATTACATGTTGCATTGTTATTTATGTGTGTATTTTTATGGGTTTATGTTATGTGTGGTTATCACTATCTTTATATTTATGGGTATTGTTTGTATATGTTGCATGCATATGTTTGTTGTTATTTCAATATGAATATGTGGATTTATAGTATGCATTTGTATGTTTAGGTTATATATATAAATTTATGCAAGAGTTCATGTGTATATATTTTAGTTGCATGTAGTTTGAAAATTTTATGTGGCATAGCTCAGTTGCATGTTGGGTATGTTACAGTATGTTCCGCAGAGAGAACAAAAGTGTTCTATCATGTATCATGCCTCGCCATAGGTGGTTGGGGATGTTACATGACTTCCCAAAAACAATGAGTGTGGATAATATCTTTCTTTTTCTAGACATTGTTCTATATTAAGAAGCTTGAAAAATTTCTAGAAAGTATGATCAAGTCCCGAGGCTTTATTAGATGGTAGTAATTCTTGCACCAAATAAGGGCCCGTAGAGTATTATTTGATGTCAGTCAATGCCACCATGTTTTAGCTCCACAGAATGAGTTGTGGACATTTGGATCTTTGAGAATGAGTCCTGATTTGAGGTTAGGGAGACTGAGCGTGTCCAAGTGACTAAATCCCATTTGGTTTCTTGTATCATTACTATAAAGAGATTTTCTTGGAGGATTTTTTGACTGAAAATCTCGTGCCTGGTTTTACCATTAATTCCTTTGATAATCCAAGAGATGAACTTCATTAGGAATGTGGGGGCTTGGGTAGGAACTTATCTTTCATCAAGGTAATGCAGCTTGAGTTAACCAAAAACTCTCTCAGATATTTAATAAGTTGTTTTTTTCTTTGCCAACATCTTTTTAGTTTTCTTTAGGTTTTTTAGGTTGAACAAAGGAAGAGGATTTAATTCTTGTAGAAGGAACATAGGGCATACCTTTTATTTTTTTTGTCGGGTTGCTAATAATTTTAATATGAACCAACGAGTCCTTGACAAGTTGAGCCTATTTCTCAACAATTGAATTCAATTCTTTTTTCTAGTAGGAAGAATAAATGGAATTTAGGTCAAGATCCCCAAGGTCCATTTCCTTGCCATAGCAATAGTAAGGCAATATCTTAACCTGTAATGTACCAATATTTACTACAAGAATTATTTTCTACAGATTTGCTACAGGAATGTGGCCAGATTGGAGAAGAGGACATGCATTATTATAAAGGTGGGGAATCTTCTCACGCTTTCCGGAATGGGGTGATTGTCAGCTCATGGAGCCCCGTACCAAGTGGCATGTGCTCAAGGACTATTTAAAATGATGAAAATGCTAAGGTAGTTTCAATCTTGAGAGAGCATCATGAGCTTGTCGAATGATCGTCTAATGCCATCAACTCATCCTAATGGTCTAGTTGCAACTCTTCTTCACACATCCTAGTGGCCTATGCGGCTAACAATATGGGTATCAAGAGCTCCACTAGGACTATAAAGGCTAAGAAACCCATTAAAAAAATACTAGACAAACCAAGCCAGGTATCTCTTATCAACTAGAACTGCACTATTAGGATTCCCATGTAAAATACACCCCAAGTTCATAAGTAGGGTTTCTTCGTCAGCTAGAGTATGGTTGATCATAAAAAACAACAAGGTTTCTTATTATAGTGGAGTAGAACCATGAAACATATCTTTTTTCCCAAAACCAAGGGGACCATCATCTTAGTCTTACCCCAACAGAATGGGACCGAGTTGAGTAATTGTTTTAATATTCAACATTCACTTTGTCTCTAGTTCAGTGAGTTGATCCTGAAAGAAGTTGACTAACTCTTATTCTATGTTAGAATGTTCTTCCACACTGTTGCAATGTCTATGTTTTGAAGATGTTATTTGATTGTGACGCCTTCATTGAATGATAGATCTATGGAAGAATTTTGTGTTTTTTTTCCCCTCTTTGAGAGAAGAGATTCTTCTCCATCTTCATAATTGATTGTGGGTTAGCTTAGCTTATTCCCATTGATTATGGATTAACTTAGCTTATTACCATGGATTTCCATTACTTGAATATGGAAATTAGTACAAAACTAAGTATGAGTACAACTTCCTTATATGAGTAATGTATTTTATTATGAACTATTGATTACACTGGTTTGAATCTCTCATTGTGTATTAGTTAGTGATATTGCTTCCCATTAATTCCATAACATTACATATTGTGAATCTCATCCTAGTACCGGAACAATGATCACTATAAGGAAGTAATTCCATTGAATATGGATACTACTAACCTCTTCCATATTTGTCCAGTTACAATTAAAGGTTGTTGTATGAGCTATAACATAATGTCATAAAACAAAAAACATTATTGTTAACTACAAAGGGCAGTATATAATAAGAACTAAAGGCAATAGTTTAACCTATAATACAAGGGGAATAGAGTCATTCCATTACTATGATATCAGTAATACAAGAAAAACTTAGCTTAAGGTTCAACAAGGTGATATCATGTTACCTATTTACCATAATCAATATGTATTGTGATATTAATCTTATCTCTTATTAACTACATGGGATGTCACTAGAAAGAAATGGCAATAAGTATCAACATATGTATTACAATTGTATGTTATTCCAATGCTTGTGTAAATGAAAAGGGTAATAGATCATTAACAAGGGTATTTCAAAGGGTATACTCTTATCCAATACATATGGGTTTTACTTATTCTGATTAGGAGAGAGATAAAGCAATGGAATCAGCTTGATATTGTACCCGTATGAGCTATGTGAATATTACAATATAGTTAAGACTAGAGAGTATCAATATATGGTATAGGCCACTAATCATGATATTTGTTGAAACGTTTGACTTTGTAAATAAAGATGCAAGTTTAAATTTCATTTTTTACTTTCTTGAATGAAGATCCAAGTTCAAATTTCATTTATTCTATGAGATTTTTGTTGTGTTCTTATTAGTTTTCTTGGGTATCGTTAATTATGTTATATTTCTGAGTCTTCATACTTTTAAGCCCTTCTTTGTTGAAAATGGAATCTAGCTTGACTTTTGGAGGAATCATAATTATTATCTCAGTCCATAGCATCGGAGTTAGAGATTTGGATTTGAATTTGTTATTTCTTATCATTCTATAAATGAGACATTGACATGAAATGTTCACTTCTTGTGTCTTTTTGTTACAGTGCAAAGTACTATAACATATTTTAGTTGTGGGAATAATTGCAGTGGACATTTTCCCCATGTTTCAAGGTTTAATTCTATCCATTTTACGTGATATTTTGTAGATTTTAAAACTGTTCTTTTTGTTATCTTTGTAAATGAGGTTTTGACATGAAATATTAATGTCTTTGATCAACTTCTCTATCAATGCAAAGTGACTGTTACATATTTCAGTGTATCTATTCTGGAGTTTGAGGGAATGACTACAATGAATATATTTTATATGTTTCAAACTTTGTTTCTATTTGTTGAGTGCTATATTAATGCAGATTCTTCATAACATATTACAATGTAATATGTCATAACATATTACAATGTATATGTTATAACATATTACATTGTAATATGTTATAGCAATATGTCTTAGTGCTCAAGATATAAAATCTAGTTATACCAAAGGTCTGATTTGGATCACATACTTTAAGTGAATGGGTTAATATATCACATATATAGAACGATAAGTTTATTAAGATTCATTTAATTCAATTAACTTTTATGCCTACTACTTCTCTCCCATACTCTTACATTTTTTATTCTATGTCCAAAATTGTTGTTGCCATGATTGAAAAAGTATTAAGTCTCAATTATAGTTTTATAATGGATACCATTTTTTTGGGGTTTCCTAGTAGCCTTATCACACCTCGAGAATCAATCCTTCATAAATTTTGACTTCTGCAAGTTCTTGGCAAATACAATGGACCAACAGTTTTTAGATTTTAGGGGTACTAGGTCATTCAAGTACCAATCTCACTTGATCCATATGTTAATCCATCAAAACTAATCACATCTGGGTTATTTTAAGTCTAGGATGGTGAATGACCAACCATCAAGTTTCTCTCCCAACCATTGACTCGTTGCCTATGATAAGAGAACATGTCACTAGTGAAGGGTTTTTGCAGTATGTAAACTCTTTTATGTCTATATTAGACTTTATTATCCACAATGAAGTATTCGTTATAGTTATTCCTTTCGTCAAAGAGTCACTACAATTGCAAAAGGACACCGGACTAGGAGATTGGTTCCTTTTTTAGTAGTTTACAATGATAAGAGCCTATGGTTTTGAAGAGGATCCATGTCAAAAGTGAGCGTTGAATTTAGTTGTTCTAGAGATAGAAAAAAGTAAAATTTAGTTAGTTGTTGACTACAAATCTAATCAGATTACATTAAATATTGATCAAATGAATTTCAAGGACAGACAAAATCTACACATGTAGGTCACTGGTGTCTTACATAGAGATGTGACTAAGACTCATGCCAATATGAAGAAATTTAAATAGGCATTAATCAAAGTGGAGAAATAGTCGAGGCAGGATAAAGTGGTTACTACAACAAGGAATTCCAAAATCAACAATCTATAAAATAATATTTATAACTTATGATACTCTAATATTACATAAGTAAAAATGGATTTATAAATTGAATTCCCGAATATATGAAATTTTTATAAAATACAAAACTTTTGAAATAAAAAGTTGGACAATTTTATAAGAGAAATTAAATTGGTTAAACAAATTCTTGGTGTATTTATAAAACTGATATAAGTTGGTTAAAAAAATGATTAAACATGAATGTGAATTGGCTATGGGGGGGCAACCATGTGGCCAACCTGTGGGCATGCCCACATCTTGGCCATAGGGGTCCATCCCTGTGGCCAAGCCATTGGCGTGCCCACATATTGGCCACAGGGCTGCCCCCCCGCAGCTAAGTCACGATCTGTAGACTGTGACTTCATCGCAGGGGGCTAGCACTGTGGCCAATACATTAGTTTTCTCATGGCTTGGCCATAGGGCTATCCCCCCATGGCCATGTCACTCTCAAACTACTAGTTTAAAGAAACAAAATTTAAATAAACTTAAATTTAATTAAGCTTACCTGCAGCTCCCCCCGCCCGCCCTCATGACCGCTCCAAACAAGACCGCCCGCCAACAACACAAATCCAAACACGACTGCCAACAACACCATGCCAACAATGCCATGCCAAACATGATCGCCAAACATTATCACTCACACTCGCCAAAAACTCAAAAAAACCATAACAGTCATGATGTGTGATAAATATATAAACATCTTTTCGGTCGAAAGAATCTTTCAACCAAAAAGACATTTCGGCCGAAATAGTCTTTCGACCAAAATATATTTTCTACCAAAATATATTTAAACTGAAAAGAGGATACTCGATGAGAAAAATTCATTCAGCTAAAATTGTACACGAAAATCAAGGGCATCTTCACCATACTGTTCGATTTGATGTTCAAAGGGTCGGTCGAAACATATTTCAACCGAAAAAATAAATCTTTGGACCGAAAACATGTCTTTTAGAATTTTGGAGATTTGATTGTCATGAAAGTGTTACCCAATTTCATGAATTTACCCATGAATTTGAAAGAAGGGGTTTCCTCTCTTTGGGTTGTGTAGGTTGAATGGGAAACAGAGATAGTGAATTTGAGATTTTTATAAGTGAAAGAGAGGAAAGGAAGGAGAGAACAATATGTGATAGCTTGACACCTATATTGGTTTGAGACCTAGACTCGATCTTGCATGTAATGGATCAAATTATAATATGTGAGTTTGGTAATTATAGCAAAGTAGTTGTGATGAAAAGATTGAATAGTCAAAGTGGTTGACCAAGAAATAAATTAAATAATAAAGTTGTTGCAACAAGAAGTTAGCTAAAGGAAAAGAAGTTATGAATTCACTAATTATAGAAAAGTTAGTTGCAACTAGGGTGGAGAACGTACTATTTTTAAAAAGTGTCTAAGTGGAAAAAGTGGTTAAGTGGATAAACGTTGATACTTCTGGAGGAAGCTACTTGGAGAGTATACATATGAGAGAAAGGGTATACCATTAACACCTATTGAATATAATTGAATATCTATTCTGTGAAAGGTTATTTGGGTTGGTATTATTGATAGAGAAAAGTGCAACAGAAAAAGTGCGGTAGGAAAATCTCAACTGGAAAACTTAGAAAGAAAAAGTGAGGTAGAAAAGTGCAGCATAAACACTACGAAAAAAAAAATCACGGTAGAAAAAGTGCAGCAGAAAAATCGTGGCAGAAGATGTGTGGCAGAAAAATCGCAGCACAAAAATTGTAGCAGCAGAATCACGACAATATAATTGTGTATCAGAACCACAAAAAAATCATGGTTAAGGTCTATTTATGAGATATATGGCACATCTTCTTTGAGGTATGATTTGTGAGCTAGGGTTTGGCTCTTGATATGGTATTGGATGTTCAATATTGCTGCATATATCATATTTGTTGAAGAATAGAGTTGGTATTTTGCATATGGATATTGGTCTTTTGGTTGTGATTTGTTGCTAAAGTTGTTGGTTTAGCTTGAGGCTACATAAAAGTGAGGTTGTGGAACATGGTTTGATGTAAGAGTTTATGGTATTTGGTTTATGGATAGAGTGATGAACTGTTAGATAAATTTTGATGGTTATATTGGTATATGTCTTTGGTATATGGTTGAGGTACATGTTGGGTACATGGTTGAGACAAGTAGTTGATGATTCAACACATACATGAGGTGTATAGTTGATGATGATGGTACATATTGATGATTCATAGTTGATGTGTAGTTGATGCATGATTGGTACATACTTGGTACATGGTTGGAGGAACTTGTTAGTAGTATTGTTGACACATCATCTATGGATGATGTAGCATATTTTTCTTAGTATATTATTAGAAGCACATATTCATATTGGTGATGATTATGAGTTATTGTGATTGGTTGATACACATATTGGTGATATTGTGCATATGGTTGAGATTTTTTTTAGAGAGTAGATCTGATTCTGTTGATAATATTGATGAGAGAGGTTGTTGTGATAGGTTGTTTGGATAGGTTGTTGTGACAGGTTATTTGTATAGTTTTGGTGCATGGTTTATGTAATTGTTGATGCTACAGGTTGAGGTATAGGTTGATTCATGGTAAATGTCGGTTCAGGTTATTGGTGCAAGTTTATTGGTACAAATTGTTGCAATTTATTGTTAAAGGTTAACAATGATAGGTTGAAAGTGGAAGTGGTTGATTCAGTGACAATGGAAGTTTTTCTACATTTGGAATTTATATTTTAGGGTGTTTGTAGGAGGTAAGGATATGTGGTTGTATCCATATAAAATAGGGGGTTGTAGCCTCCTTCTGGTTGTATCCAGAAAATTTGGGAGTTAGATCTTCCCTCAGGTTGTAGCATGAAAATATAGGGGGCCAGAGCTTCCTTCCAGTTGGAGCTAGAGAATTGGAGGTTGGTGCTTCCTTGAATGAAATTATTGATATATAAAAAATCATTTTGTGGTTTAATCCCAAATTGGGTTTCCATGTAAATATTGGTGTATTGTGCATTGTGTGGATGTGTTTGTTATTGTTTATTATGTACTGATGAATGTTAATGCTTATTATACACTAAGATATTGATGATGAACAAATGAACATGGTTGAATAAGTAAAAGAATATACTTTGTGGTTTAAAGGATTATTAATTGGTATAATCGATCATTACTGATTCACCAGCCACCACGTCCCCCCCACCCTCTCATTAATTCAACACTAAAGTCTCTAATGAAATTACCATCATGTTTTTTTTGGATTAGGACTATCAAGGTTGAATTGAAAGAGCCAAACATTTTTCCTCACCTTTGAAACTCTCTTACCACATCCATTAGGTTCTCCTTAATTAGTTCATAAAATTCGACATCAAATTATTTTTTTAATCCATTCTGACTAAGGCTCTTCCCTTTTTGCATAGAAAAGAGGGAATCGTGGACTTCAGACACCAAGAAATATTATGTTAAGAAATTATTTGTTTCTTTGGTAAAGACTTGAGAAAACTTAGAAATGGCCTCTAGAATATATTGGATAAAAAATCCAACCGCCTCTTGAAATATATTGGAGAAGTGGTGAGCTCCTTCCTTTGCCTTATCTTTGAAAGAGTGAGCAAGGGTTCCATCTGACTTTTTAGTATCCCAAATTGTATTGATGCTCTTGTGATAATTTGCATACTAATGAAATAACTTGGAGTTGTTATCCTCTTGCTTGATCCAAATTGCTCTACTCTTCAGGCACCATATTTATTCATTTTTCTTTAAAATGGCATGAAAAATGTCCTCAAGGGAGTGAAGTTGTCTAACCTAGGATTCTAATATGGGAATTTTGGTTATTTCCATGTGGATCGAGGCTAATTTCTCTTTAGTGTACACCAAAACAAACTTGGATTGTATTAAGTATTGAACCATCCATATTTTGGGGGCCACCTTTACTCTATGAATGTTATCAATGAATTGGTTCATAGGGGTCGAAGGAGTAGAAGAAGATAGGTGTACCCAGGAATCTGAGACTAAATCTTGGTACTTTTCCTCCTCCAATAAAATTGGATTGAATTTTAAAGGTCATAGAGGCATCACTTTTCTCGGTTCGATTTTGTAAACTATTGGAAAATGGTCTGATAGACCTCCTATAGAAACACAAGATTTCAGCATTAATCCATTATTCATCAATTTTTTTCATATGATAAAACTTTCCAATCTATTTGAAAATGCATCTTCATTTCTTCAAAATTCCCTCCAACTTGACTCGAGTTTCACAGGTTTTACATCAATAAGATGATGCTTCTTCATAAAGGAAGAGAAAAAACCACTATGTGCATCTTGGCAAGGGTTTGTCCCCATACCTCCCTTAGAGATAAGGTAAAATTCAAAACCCCCCTAAAAGGATGTGGGCCTCACCCAACATTCTTGATGCCACCATATTTTCTGAAGAATGAATCCTTTCTAGGTAGGGTACATAGAAATTAATGATGTTTAAGGAGAACCCAAGGTTTTTGAATTCAATATTCACCACAATGAAAGAATGGAAGGAGGGGGAAGAAAGGTATTTTTCAGGATTGTTTCCAACACATTATGAGTCCTCTCGAATTCCTAATTGCATCAATAACACTAAAATACCATGTTTTGAACAACTACTCCAAAACTGCAATGGCTTTGGATCCCTCACCCATAGTTTCTTATATTAAAAGAATGCTTGGATTATGTCTTTGTATGATCCTTTTGAGTTCTAATCTTTTGCAGGAATCCAAAGACTCATAGTGTTAAAAGAAAGGATGATCATGGAGGGGACTTTCTAAGGGATTTCCTTTCTCCAAGGGGCCTAGAAATGGTTGGCTATTTTCCTTTCTTAATATCCAACATAACATTTTTTTGAGATTTTAGAAGAAAGAATTTTCACCCCAAATGATTTGACTGCTCTTAATCAGTGGCTAGACCTCCAAAGGATGAGGTACCATCCTTTTTTGTATATCTAAGTCGCATCAAATACCCTTTGTATGGGGAGGATCACACCAAGATTGCATTGGAAGAGACATCGGATACTAGTTTGAGGCCAACGGGGAAATCCTCACGACATGAAGCCTCCATAGGGTTAGGTTTGGAGGAAGGGAAAGGAAATCTAGGGATAGGGGGGAATTAAGGGATTAGAAGGGGATAGGAGAGGATGGAGGGAGAGAAGGAGCCTCAAAAGGAACTACAATTTATATAGTAAGGGGGAGAGAAACTGGGAGAGACATACTGAGAGAAGCAGAGGAGAGAATATGATCATCCCTTGGACCATATTTTCATGCTTTGTCCATGTCCCATTCCAACTATGCATTTGAACTTCCTACATGATATTTTACTAGTTGAGAGTCCTCTTTTTTCCATATTTTATTTTTTCAAATTAGGATGGGAGGAATCCTTCTACATTTAGCCCCGAGGTTACCTAATTCGTGGAAATTATAACACTAGAAGGGAAGACACCAGTAATCCATATTATTCTTCCAGATGTATTCACCATACACCAAACCAAATTATCCTATCAATTTCTTTCTCATGTTGACTTGGATTTGGACCTACGTCAACCTTCTATCAACCTTAGAATCCCAATCAAGATTTAGACTAGAAAAAATATCGAGCTTGTTGATTATGACTTCTAAGGCCTCCTTGTTCCAAAAAACTAATGGAAGGCCTAGAAAATGGCCTAGACCTTAACCACGACCATAGTAAATCTAGAAGGATCAAGATAAATAAATCAATTATGAATAATTAGCCTTAAAGGACCCCAACTCTAGTTCTTACCTTTGATCATCTCAAAATCCTCTTCTGAGTTCAGAATGAAACATAGCCAATCCTGCACTAAAAACAAAAAACAGGAAGAACAACATGTATCCAAAAACTAAGATCTAGCATAACTCTAGCCACCTAGATAGGGCTTCTTGTTTAACTGATTTCCATAAAAAAACATCGGAAGAGAATCTTACCCACAAAAATTTTAAGCTCTGCAATGTCAATATCTTTATGTCAATGTCTTTAGTCACCACCATTTCTACCTTATTGGTATTTCTTTGCACAAACTTCTTCCTAATGTTTCCCTTTGTAGTGGCGCTTTCATATTGGATACTAACATCATTGATCGAAAATACAGGAAAAACCATGGTGTTTTTCTGACAAAGGGGAGGAGCATCGGAAGCTACGGGAGAAGAAGAAGGAGAAGTTAATACGGAATCGATCTTCTGCATCTACAAAATCCTTAAGACCGAAGGGAAAAATAACCACGTAGCACTCATCACGGGATTGAAAAGACTGAAATTTATGAGGGATGACCTCATAATCAACAATATCGGGATCAACAATATTATTACAACAGGGACTTGCCACGGTTTCATCATCAGATTACCTGTTCCTCTTCAAATCAAGTCATGATCTACCATTTCCACACATAAGAAAACACCCTTTCAACCACTCTGAATACCAGCATAACGAAGGTTGTAATTGGAAAGGAAAAATCCCAAGCCCCCGTCGACTCAATTTTTATCAACTTTATATAGAGATAAATTGAAATTAAAAAGATCTTATTGTTTCAATATTTACTTTTTATTTTTTCATATTTCATACGATGGAGATGCTTTAATGCTTAATATGGAATTAAAAATTATCATTTAAAAAAATATTTAATACTAACATTATCTTTATATATATAATAAAACAATTGGAATTAAAAAAATTAAAAATTATCATTTAAAAAAATATTTCAATACTAACATTATCTTTATATATATAATAAAACAATTGAAATTAAAAAAATTCGTATTGTATCAAAAGTTTTTTTCTACAACTAAGTATGAGGCAGATGCAAAATTCTTTCCATGCTCAACACACATTTAAAAAAATGTAAACAACAACAAAATATTTCAATGTTTGCCATAAATAAAATATTACAATATCCATTTTCAGTAAAATAATTATATATCAACTCTATATATAGAGAGAGAAAGCGATATAGTAATTGAAAACAAAAAGAACTATGATTTGGTTAATAGGTGTTTTCTAGTTCCCAAAATAAGGGAGACTCGTAATTCTTTCAATGCTTAATATTATGGAGTTGACATGTGACAATTAAACAAATATCAATGGAAAAAAAAGTAAATGTGGGGCATAAATAAAATATTTCTATGTCCACCTAATTTAATATCACACACACACACACACACATATAACAATTAAAATTGTAAGATTTCACTTGCTTTGTAGTATAAATAAAAGACATAATTGAATGAAGAGGAAGGAGATGGTTAGGGTTTGGGAGAAGTTTCACGCGGTAGGGTTTTGGTTTATAAGTGTATAGGGTGGGAATAATGGGGTGCAGGGTATGGATGCTATAATAGAAGCAACTAAGATTTAGGAAACGAAAAATTCCTTTAAGGATGTCGTAGATGGATGGAAAATCAAGTTGTCACATGAAATCCTTATGGTAGGGAATATCAAAAGAAAGAAAAGACAGGACCAACCTTCCAATGAAGCAACAAGCCTCTCAAAAAATTAAATAATGGTTGTATGGATAAAACAGAGGAGAACCTGAGATACGAGGCCACCTCATCATTGGTGGGAAACTATATTCAATACATGAAAGACCATGCAGTCATTGGAAAATTCATGGGGATATGGCCCTCAGATTCATTACTAGTCTGGATAAAAACGACATGGAAAGTCAAACGGGATATAATCTTAAAGCGCGGGTCGAAGGGTGTTTTTACAACAATATTCACCTACTTAGAGGATAAAAATTGAATTTTTGATGAAGGGCCATATTTGTTTAACTCCATAGGGCTCCACCTCAAGTACTAGTCAAAGTGTTTTCCCCCGGAAAATGAGGAATTCATAGCTATGCTAGTGTGGATCATAATTTACACCCTACCCTAGGAGTTCTAGCACCTAGAAACCCTGGAAGGAATAGGAAATATGTTGGGCTCTTTTTTCAAAATATCAAAAATAAAAAAAAGTGTCCAAGTATACATCATATGCAAGAATATGCATATACACATGTCAACATGGCAAAAACACTACTTGTGTCAATCACTATATCATTCCGGGACGAAGAATGGGTCCAACCCATAAGTTATGAGCATATCCCGTTCAGATGCAGGAAATTCCATGTTCATGGACACCTATTCTTAGATTTCCCTCAGAACACAACTCATACAAATAATAAAGGAAAGGAGGAGAAGGGAACATAAGGCTTTGTAAAGACCCCAAATAAAAGAAAGGTGGGACGCAGAGGAAATAAAAATCCATGGGAAGGGACCAAGAAAGATGACAACAGTTTCCATATCTTAATAGAAAAGGAAGATATGGATGAAACACAGGAAGGAAAGAAACAAGGGACATAGAAAGAACAACCCAAATAAAAAAACATGGAGACCAAGCATGAGGAAATTCAAAAATGAAGAAAAATAGAGTCATGCCCAAAAAACCCAGGAAAGGAGACTGGAGAAATCCATATGAAAGACTTGGAGGCTTCATAGGAGTCCTCGAAAGAAAGAGTGAAGGAAGATCACGACTAGGAATTAGAATCAAAATATATGGAAGTGGACATCCAAGCGATGATCTGGGTCCATGGGGAAAAAGAGATTAAAAATATGCAGGTGGGACAACTTTGTCGGCTTCAAAGAGAACTTCTCAAAAGACAAAGAAAAGAACCAATGTCGAATGATCCAACCTCCTCATCGGGGAATATGGGAATAAAGTCAAACCCACTGAAAAACACTAAGAAACTTGAAGGGGACTAGAGGAAAAAATTCCTAAAGCCCCATATGCAAGTTCTTGAAGAAAAAGGCACCCTTCTCATCAACTCGGGACGGGTAGTGGGATTACTAGATAGATACTTCCTTCCCCAAACCAAAATTTAAATATGAATATTTTCTCATGGAATATTAGGGGTATTAATGGAATTTCAAAACACACAAATCTTAGGAAAAAAATTAAACCAGAAAACATGGACATAGTAATGTTGCAAGAAACCAAGTGTGATAGGAAAAGTCTAGAGATAATATAAAGGGAGATTTAGAATCAATGTGATTTCATATGTTTGGAAGCTGATGGGGATTTTAGAGGGCTTTCCTTCCTGTGGAACCTAAACAAAATCAAAGTGGAATTGAGAGCCCAATATAAAAGGATAATAACCATATCTTACAAGATATTAGGGACAACGGACCATGGTATAATTAGGTAGGTCTACAGACCCCAATCTCCTACAGACAAGAGAGATTTCTTTAGAGATCTCTTGAGTGTAGGAATAAGTATGAAGAAGAAACAATGGATTTTTGGAGGGGACTTCAATATGATAACCTCCTTGGAAGATAATAAAGGGGGAATAGGGCACCTAATTTCAGAAGACTAAACATTCGAAGAAGTAATGGAGAAACTACACCTAATAGACATCATCACGTTAGAAGGTCGATTTACTTGGATTAACAAAAGAGGAGGGAAGCATCATATAGCAGAAAGATTAGAAAAATTCCTAGTCTCATAATGTTTTTAACCACAATAGGCAAGTAGTAAGGGGAGAAATCAACCCTTTTTACAGATATGACCATTGGCCAATATCTTTGTGATGGATGGATGGGCTCTGCCCCCACCCAAAACTGTTCAAATTTGAGAAATTTTATATCCAACACCCATAATTCCTACAAAACGTAGATGAGTGCAAGTGGGGAGAACACCAAAATATGTATGTAACAAAGATGTACCAGTTCTAACAAAAGTTGAGACATACAAAAAATAGCCTAAAGAAGTGGAATAAAGAAGTATTTGGGAATATTCATGAAGCAAAAATAAACTTGGAGGTGGATATGGAACTAGTGCAAGGAAAAATCAACTAGGATCATATGTCACTAGAACTTCAACATCTGGAATCGACCCTTAGAAGGGAGTTAGATGAAAGAGACCAACAGGAGAAAATCATGTTCCAACAGAAGTCTAGGATGCTCTGGATCAAAGAGGGCGACAAGAATATCAAATTCTTCCATAATTCCCTCCTACATCACATGAATCATAACTGAATTCACTCTCTAAAAATGAAAGAAAGGGTGACAATTGAAAGGCACGAAGACATCAAACATAGTCTCAGAAATTAATTTAGTTATCTTCTTTTAGATTCCCCTCAAGACAGAAGGGTAGCCACTGGACTAATGAAAAAAACTATTCCAAAGTTGGCCTTGGAAGGTTACAACAAAAGCCTTTAGACATAGGGGAATCTGGTGGAGGTGGAAGAGAGGGTGAAAGAAATGCCACAAGGGAAGAATCTCGGGTAAGTTGGCTTCACATATGATTTCTTCCAAGCATCCTAGAGTATTATTGGGAAATATCTCTAGGAAGTGGTGGAAGAATCTATGAAATCTCAAAAGTCTTGAAAGCCTTCAATATAACCTTCTTGGATTTGATCCCAAACTAAAAGGAAGCATACACTGTAGATAAGTATAGACCCATATATTTATGCAATGTTGTATACAAATTATCTATAAAATCATTGCTAATAGATTGAAACCTATCCTACAAGAAATCATCTCCCTCGAATAAGGGGGTTTTGTAGAAGGTAGGAAAATTATGGACGATAATTTTATTTCCCATGAAACCATACACTCTTTGTAATCTAAGAAAAAACCTGGGATTCTCAGAAATATTGATCTATCTAAAGCCTATGAAATAATAAAGTGAGACTTATTTAGAGACATTTTGGGGGCCTTTGGCTTTGATCCTTCCTGGATTCATTGGATTCCAAACCTAAATTCCTAAATTTTATTCTCTATATTAGTAAATGGATCCCCCTCTCCTACCTTAAAAGCGTCATGGGGATTAAGGAAGGGAGATCCCCTATCCCCCTACCTCTTCATTATTCTCATTGAAGGTTTAGGGAGATTTATGAAGAAAAACCTGAGGGAAGGGTACCTAAAAGGTCTAGTAATCTCCCCTTAGACATATGCCTTGTATTATCTCTAGTTTTTCGATGACACCCTTCCCCTAGGGAAGACCATAGTGCAGGAAGCTACAACCATAAAGAAAAACCTTGGCATTTTCCTTTCCACCTTGGGAATGAAACTCAACTTAGACAAATCTAATATCTTAATCTTTAATACCCAAAAAAGTATTTAGCAAAGAATAACCATAATTTTGGGCTTCCAACGATCCTCTCTTCCCTCATGTTACCTATCCCCACCCCCCACCCCCCCTTCTTGAAAAATATTCAAGAAATTCGGGATGGCAAGAGCTACTGTCTAAATTGGAAAATAAGCTTAATAAGTAGACTCATAGATTCCTTTCTCTATCGGGAAGAATTTTCCTAATCAAATTGGTTCTAATGGCTATGTTGGTTTATTTGTTCTTAGTTATGGAAAGGTATGTGCACATCTATCTGAGAATCTGATCAATCCATACAAATTTCCCATGGGGAGGAAAAAACAGAGAAAAAGAAATGGGACCTTATATCGTGGGAAAAACCATGTGAACCAAAATCTAGGGAAGGCTTAGGACTAAAATACCCCTAAAGAATGGACTAGGCCCTGGAAACAAAAATCTACTACTAGAGATGGATTAAAAGAACATAAGCGCTTTGGGCCAATATTTGGAAGGATAAATATGCCAAAGACATCCCCCTCTCAAGACTGGATCATATTGGAGTGAGAGAGGCTAGGATCAATAATATTGAACTACGCTTGGAAAAATTGGGCGTTGGTGAAAAATCGGAGTTTTTGGGAACTGCACAATGGATAGTCAACCATATTTTGGGAGGACACATGAGAGAGAAATCCAGATCTAAGATCATATGAATGACTACAATCAGTCAAAGACAAGATTAGTATGATAGGGGAAATGAAGGCTGTGCAATATTGGGAGGGAAATCATCATCCTATCATGAGTAGAACAAGATCCTAGATCCATCGAGTTGAGTGGACTATCGAATGGAATGAGACACCTAGTCAAGCCATGGAGGAGATCCTCAAAGACTACCCCCCTCCCCTTAAGCAAAGCTAGGGAATCCTAAAATAGATGAAAAGGGGGACGATAACTTCTAAATCAACAAAGCATACCAAGATGCTTTGGGACTTGGGAATGAGCCCAAATGGATAATCTAGAACAAATTCTGGAATTCTGACTTTGGTATGGCCCAAAGTAACCACCTTTCTATGGTTGGTGGTCAATTAAAAATATCTAACTTGGGAGCGGATCATAAAGAGAGGGTTTGAGGGCCCTTCAATATGCCTAGTCTGCAATCCAGCGGAAGAAAACCTTAACCATATCCTCAACTCATGCCCTTTATCCTTCGAATTATGGGACAAATGGGCCTCAATATTCATAATTTCATACCAGAACAAAAAATACATCATAAAGACAATAGAATATTGGAAAATTGATCATTATCGAAATGCAATTATGAACCGAGCATGGAACCTCTTCCTAGGCCTTATTCTTTGGAATATTTGGACCAACCTCCATCTATGAATATTCTCTGGCAAGGGGTTCTGAATAACATAAGAGAAACCATTGCTTAGGTACCATCACAAGAAGAGGACTTGACAACGACGAGAAGTGAGAAAGATCTATTAGCCATGTGGAATCCCAACAATGGGAAGTATTTTATCCCCCAAACAAGCAACCATAGACAATGACAAGCGATCACAGAGACATGGGAACCCTCCGAGGGTTTCCTGAAAATGAATTTTTACGAGGCTTTGGGGGAGATGGTGTGATTTTCAGGGATGCTCAGGGTGATATTGTCAGCCTCTACACTATCATAGTAGGATATACCGCCAACAATGGAGGATAATTATTCAGTTTTTTGATAGGTTTACAAATGAAGAAAGAGAGGGGGTATTTGAAAATCATAGCTAAGGAAGACTCCAAAATTATGGTCTCATCCTTAGGAAATATAATCAATGGAACCTTGTGTTAGCATCGAAAATAACTCTTGGATTGCAGTAGGAGCAGAGCCCGACGCCCATCAGTTCAATGTCACATTTTGTTTAATGGGGTGATCAAATGGAGGTTAACTCAAGACGATGTGGCTCTAACTCCGAAACTAGGCCAGGCATGCATGGGAAAATGAGGTCTTAGATAACTTCAGACGGTGAGTTGAAGTAAGGGTGAGTAGGGGGAAGAATTGTATTAGAAATATGAAAGGGTCTGTTGTAAACATCAGGTTTCTAACAGACTGTAGAGGATAACATCTAAACGCAAGATCTTCTTGCATTCAAATGCAGAAAACTAGAGAATACAACAATGCAACAATAAATCCTTTATCATAACATAATTGCAACCATTCACACGAATCAGTCGATTATGAACTCTCTGTCATTAAAACCAGATCAAGTGAGAAGATTGTCTGTCATTAAACAGTAAATCTTACATACCAATACATAACCAGAGAACTAGAGTCTATTAAAACTTTACCATCGGGAGCTCTGCTCTACCATCGATCCCTACAAAATACAAAAGACTGAGTTTATATAATCAGGAAAATCGACCTCACAGAGGCATGCCCAATCACTCAAGGCTTGATGTCCCTTCAGTCAAACTCGTACTGATATCTTTCTTTAAATGCCACCTTAACTATGCATGGCTCCTGTAAGGAGGGTAGCTGAGCCATGAAGTGCTCGACAGGCGTGCACAAACTTCTCTGTCGAGTCGAGGACTTCGACACAGCTTCATTGAGAGAATAGATACACAAGACCTTTTCGAGTAGGCGGCTCGCCAGACCCTCCATTCCCCTCATTTAATGAACGAAAGGAGGTTTCAACCACCCATTCTTGCCTTCATTTACTTCAATACTAGAAATAGTATTAAGATCGGGTCCGATGATGCCTGGAGATCGTGATGATCCCCTCTGTAACTTAACTTGGCACCTTTGGCCTTCTTTATGCAGCTCCTTCCTCTCCCCAAGTGACCATGGGCTGTGACCATATGCTTTCGGCGTTCGCGAATATGAAAGGGTTAACCTTTGCTGATTGAAATCGCGATGAGAGATATGCCGAGATGGCTCAATCTAGCACCACGCGTCTCTCTAGATCTGACGGCTCTTAACTCTCTCGGCGATACCGTGGGCCCCAGTCTGGGGTTCTCTCGACACCTCGCGCATCGGAAAATAATGAAGCTGCTCTTTGCGTGTTGGAGTCACGATGGGCGAAGCGTCGAGATGGCTCTATTTGTTGCCAAGTGTCCCCTATGGATGGACGACTGAAAATGATTCGTGATACCATGGGCCCCACCTTCTATGCTTTCGACGCTATCAGGGTTTGGGGTTTCGCGATGTTGAACAACATGAAACTCTCACCCTATCAACTCCCGACCGCGCGTCCTTAGGATGAACAGACGACGGGGCATTCGATATTTACAAGAGATCCATGCTCGTTTGCAGGCTCGCTTGATATGACCTAGGGCTGAGACCGTGGGCTCAGCGTCAAAGTCACTTTCGGTGTTTCACTGATCGGTACTTCCAAGTGCAATGATCTAAGGGCTCCCTTTTCCTCGAAACCCCGATCCGCGATATGTCGACAGGCTGCCACCTATCCCAGTTAAATCGGATGATCCAAACCTACTGAGGAATACGGGAGTTGTCCTTTGCATTAAACCTTGGGCAATTCGATAGCTCTGAAAACCCGGTGACCGTCGATCTGCTTTGTAAAATAGATCTTAGATGCTGCCAATGACATTTTCCCGCTCGCTTGACCGGCTACTTGGAAAAACAGGGATTCTCCCATGCTGTGCTTGGGCATTTCATGTGCAATCTACATAACTGGGTCCTTTTTTCCCTAAGAAAAAAATAATCGCTAACATTAGGCTCCATGGGGGATAGAGTCATCCCTGCGATTCTCTAATAACTCCCTCCACAGCTTCAGTGCCTTGCTATTGGGCTATGGAGTCACTTATTAGGCCAAAAACACGCAAAAAGAAACCAAATAAAGAACTAAAGGAAAATATTTAAAAACAAGGGAGCCGTCTGAGGCTCAAATAAAACACTTATTCAGAAAATGCCCATTCACTGGGCTATTGAAAACCTCTTCACCCTCCAGATCTTGCAACCCATATGTGTTGTTGGAGAAAACCTCAGAGATCTTGAAGGGGCCAATCCAGAGGGCGTCAAACTTACCGTGTTTGCCTTTATCCTACTTGGGGACGTCCCACTTGAGTACCAAATCCCCGATCTTGAACTCTTTCTTCCTGACCTTCTTGTTGAAAGCCTACTTGATCTTTTCTTGGTGACTATGAGTTGCGGTCCTTGCCTGCTCTCTGATCTGTTGCACTTCTACTATCTGATGAATCCTCCTGATCATATGATATGTTTCTCCCTCATAGTCTTGAAAGAATTTCACCACAGGTAAGGCAAGCTGAGTAGGAAAAACCACCTCTGCTCCGTAGACTAGCTGAAAAGGCGAAGTGCCTAGAGATTTCTTCGTTTTCACACGATCAGCCCACAGAGAAAACTTCAACTTTGAATCCTAGGCCCTTCTGTTGTCTTCCAACAGCCTTTTGATGATCCTTATTAGGATTTTGTTGGAGGATTCTGGTAAACCATTTCCCTGGGGATAGTAGGGAGTGGAGTGAATTAGTGAGATCTAGAACTACTCACAGAACTAAATTAGAGGCTCAAATTTGAAAGAAGTAGCATTATCGGTGACGATCCTGCTGGGACAACCAAATCTGGCTATGATATCCTCCAGGAAGCTGATAATTACTTTGTGATATGCACTTCTGGTGGGGACAACTTCTATCCACTTGGTGAAATAATCTGTTGCTGTCAGGATCCATCTGTGTTGACCGCTTGAGGGAGGATGAATTTCCCCAATGAAGTCCAGCCCCCATTGCTGAAAAGGTGTTGGAGACACTATAGACTTCAATGGCAGCGATTTGAGTTGTTGCTTTCCTGAGAACTTTTGACATTTGATGCAAGATCTGATTCCTCTGCAGACATCAGTGAATAAAGTAGGCCAATAATATCCATCCCTAAGGATCTTATGAGTTGTGGTATTCCAGAAATGATGCCCCCCATAAAGGCCTTCATGGAAATCAAACATAACTTTCTGGGCTTCTGGTGGGTTCAAACATCTCAGCAGCATCCCCAAAGGATCTCTCCAGCACAAAACTTGCTCAATGAGACAATACCTGACCTCCTTGAGCTTTAAATATCTTGCCCTGCTTTTACCCATTCCATCTGAAGGCTTCAATTCCTGCAGAAAGTACAGAATGTCATGATACCAGGCACAATCTACCAACGATAAGCCATCTTGAGAGCATTGGCTCGGCAACTCAGCTTGCTGAGTTCCTGGGTGAGTGTTGAGGAAACTAACTCTCAAGGCTTCACAATTGGATTCAACCAGTAGCTTGGCTAGACCTTGCCCCTTCACCAGCTTGGTGGGATTTATTTCCAAGTCAAATTCCAGAATTTTTGCTATCCATTTGCCTCTTCTCCCATCTATGTCTGGCTGTACAAGAATGTCTTTTACGGAAGATGAAGGAACGTATGTTGTCACCTTCGAATGCAAGATGTAGATCCTGAAGGCTTTGAGGGATTTCACTAAGGCATAGGCTTGCTTCTCCA
Source organism: Picea sitchensis (assembly GCA_010110895.2). Lineage (NCBI taxonomy): Eukaryota > Viridiplantae > Streptophyta > Pinopsida > Pinales > Pinaceae > Picea > Picea sitchensis. Next base: position 101,833 of record SNQJ01S0002612.1, read on the forward strand.
TGATCTCATACTTGGTCTCTGTGTCTCTTAATGCCTTGCTAAAGAAAGCGATGGGTTTCTCATGTGCCTTCTCCTTTTTCTGTAACAAGACTGTTGCTACTGTATCAAAAGAATCAAAGGAGAAAACTAAGAATTCTTTGGAATAGTCAGGACTTATCAGCACTGGTGTCTCAGTCAATGCCCTTTTAATTTGGTCAAAAGATTCCCTGGGCTCAGCGGTCCATTTCACCTCGCTTCCCTTCCTGAGCATGGTCGTGATGTGTTTCACTAGCTCATCAAAATTTGAGACAAACCTTCTTAGAAAATTAATTTTCCCCAAAAAGGCCTGAACCTATTTTTTAGACCTGGGAAGTGATAAGGTTTGAATTGCCTCCACCCTGCTGGGATCAATTCTCACTCCCTCCGCTGATACTATATGGCCCAACAACTTCCCTTCCTACATAGTGAACAAAGATTTCTTGGGGTTTAGGGACATACCAAACCTCTGACATTTCATGAAAAATTTTCTCAAGTGGCGACAGTGTTCCTTGTCCGAGCTCGAGAAGACTATGATGTCATCAAGATAGATCACCACGAACCGGTCCTTCTCCTCGATGAAGGCTATATCCATGGCTCGCTGAAATGTTGCTTCTACATTCATTAGTCCAAATGGCATCTTSGCATACATGAATGTTCCCCAAGGAGTGGTGAAGGTTGTTTTCTCCCTGTCCTCAGGCATGACCGATATCTGATTATAGCCAGAAAAATCATTGATCATGGAAATCCTAGATGCACCAGTTACCCTTTGCAATATGTGCTCCATGTTGGGCAGGGGATAATTGTCCTTCTTTGAGCTCCTGTTCAGGTTCCTGAAGTTGACACAAAGCCTGATTTCTCTGCTTTTCTTTCTTACGGGAACCAAATTGGCTACCCATTCGGAATATCTCAAGGGGACAATGATCTGGGCTTCTAACAACTTCTTCACTTCTTTATCCATGATAGGCAGCAACATAGGGTTTATCTGTCTTAGCTTCTACCTGAATGGCTTAGCCTTTTCCTTTAGTGGGATCTTGTGTTCAATGACGGACATATCATACATTTTGAGGTCTTCGTATGTCCAAGCAAACACGTCAGCAAATTCTTTCAGCAACTTAGTATATTCGGCCCTCTGCTCTATGGTCAAACTGCTTGATAGCTTAACAAACTTGGGCTCCTCCGGTGTGTCGATGTTGCACTCAGTTGTATCAACATCTTCATCCACAACTCTACCCTTTATTTCCACATCATTCCCATCGAATAATCTTTCCAACGGGACTAGTCCCCTCGGGATGTTATTGCTAGGCAGCTGAATAATTTGGTGGTTAGCAATTTTATTTAAAAACACCTCAGGGTGAGATTCATCTTCTGTGTCAAGATCCTGATCGATGTGCAACGCAGAAAATTCATCAACGGATTGGAGAAATATGTCAATTTCCTGATCATCTTCGAATACCTTCCAATGCTTGACATTGTCCGGTACAGAGGGCCTATATTTTATTTCAATATTAGAGTGGGCTATGGACGGTAGAGAAACTTTGAGCAAGCTGGCTGAGACAGCTAAAGAATCAGCCACAACATTATCCTCCCTTGGAATAAAAGAGATATTAAAAGCTGAGAAGAAATTGTCAATTAGGTCCCATGCTTCATTCCTATAATTTCTAAGTCGAGGGTGCTTATCTTGATAAGCGCTTCTGATTTTTTGGACCACCAACTCTGCATCTCTGAACACTGCTATCTTTTGAATTCCCATTTTCCTTGCAGATCTTAATCCTAGAACAAGGACTTCATACTCTGCCACATTGTTGGTGGTTTCAAATTCTAATTTTTACGACAGAGATACAGTTTCCTGGGCAGGTGACACAAAAAACACCCCAGCACCAACGTCTTCCCTGGAACAGGCTCCATCAAAAGACATTTTCCAAACGGGGGTGATGGAAGAAGGAAGTTCACGAGGAGAAGTGGGCTACTTTCTGAGTTCAAGAGGAGTCTCGGGAGCATAAGTGAGTTGCAGTAAACTGGAACCTAAATCAGTGTCCAAGGCGAAAATGGGGTGGTTGGTAGGATTAGCCTCATCACTGATTATATAGGCCAATTGGGCTTCCTTATATAGCCTTCTATGCTCTCCTCCGATCACTAGGATAGTAGCATATGTGAGGTCCATCTGCAAGGTTCCCCCCAGTCTTTTTATCCAAGATCTTGACAACAACATACCGAACTTGGGGGGGACATCGGCCACTACAATATCCATGACCACACTTTTCATGGGCAACTGAAACAAGGTCACGACCAAGTCTTTGATAACCCCGAGACATTGAACCTTCCTAGAGTCAAAAGAATAGAGGTCGGGATAGGCTTGAGTGACTTATAACCCTAGTTCTTCCATGACAGTTTTGGGCATGAGGTTGTGAGAGGCCCCTGAATCCATCAAGCAGTTGTGCTGTACCTTGTCATGTATGTTCAAGGAAGTGTAGAAGGGAGGGGATGAGTCATTCCTATCTTCTACCATAGGACCTAAAATAACTGTAGGTTTTTCATCTTGCAAATTGATGGAGTCTGTGGGAAGGCTTGAGACCTCAGACTATAAAATCTCATAAAAGAATTTTTTGAACCCTTCATGTTTAAGCAATTATGTTAGGGGCACAGGGATTCTGATTTTTTGAATTTCATGCTCAAAATTAAAATAAGATGAGAACTTTGGGATTTCTCTTATTTCGAGAACATGACTCTCGATAATGGGAGAGAGGGGTTGGGTATTCTTACCTCTATGACTGTCTGCTGCTTCGTTGGTAGGTTTCTCTGTCCTGGTAGACTGCTCAGGAACGTCAGGTGCTTTAGTCTTTTTCTTTGACCTCGGATCATATCTGCCTGGGATGCCACTAGCCTGGTCTCCCTTGCTTAGTTCATTTAGATGATTGTCCATGAGAGCCCCTCATAGGCTGATTGAGTGAGATGAGGAAAAGGAGGAGTGTCTCCGAAGTAATGGATTTCAGGATCAAGCTCGTCTCATTCTCTTTCTTCCCCCTCGGCCACAAAATTGTTTTGAAAAGGGGCCTGAATTTTCTGGTCTTCTCTGTCTCCTCCCTTCTCTCTTTGCACATTCGGGGGAGTAAAATTATTTGGCCTCCTGAAACCTCCTTTATTTTTGGCGTTCTAAGGGCTCTTATATGCTTGCCTCCCCTCGACCTTCATTCTCTCCATCTCTACAGACAGGGACTTCACCATCTTGGTCATTTCATCCATTTGAGGGTGAGGCACCAATGATCCAGAAGTTGAGGCTTCCGACCTTCCTTTTCTCTTGTCTGCATCGGCCTTGTTCCTTAGTCTGTCAGCTGCTAACACATTGGATTCCACCTCTATGGACACATATTGCATTTGAGATAAGGAGGTGGCTCTTCTTTCTCTCAACAAAAGGCAGAAATCAGGGTCGAATGCGCTAGCATACAAAATCTTAGCTGAGGCTTCTGAAGGATTTATCTCGGTAGGGATTTTGTTATACATCTTATTAAATCTTTTGGAGAAGTCAGAGACAGACTCTCCTTCCATATTCTTCAAAGACCCGAACTCTGTCATGTAATACATGAAATCCTTCCTATCTCCCCACTGCCTCATAA
>SNQJ01S0002612.1:140955-156840 GCA_010110895.2 Picea sitchensis
TGGATCAGTACCCGGTTTTGTCAGAATTTCAGGATGTTTTCCCGAACGAGTTACCAGGGTTACCTCCTGAGAGGGAGCTTGATTTTACTATTGGGCTAAAACAAGATAAGAAAGATAGATTTTCAGGACGCTCATGAGGGTGGTAATGGTCAATGATCGACCAACTACTGTCATTTTGTATATAGGCCATGATATAAATGTTTTTAATGTTAGGGAACTTGTTGTCACTTTGTATACNAAGGGACCCTCATTGGATCAGTACCCGGTTTTGTCAGAATTTCAGGATGTTTTCCCGAACGAGTTACCAGGGTTACCTCCTGAGAGGGAGCTTGATTTTACTATTGAGCTAAAACAAGATAAGAAAGATAGATTTTCAGGACGCTCATGAGGGTGGTAATGGTCAATGATCGACCAACTACTGTCATTTTGTATATAGGCCATGATATAAATGTTTTTAATGTTAGGGAACTTGTTGTCACTTTGTATACTAGGCACGAGTTGTCATTTTGTAAAAAATGTACAATCTATACGATGTTGATCATATATATATATATATATATATATTTCATGGCATGTTTTTTATGAATCTCATTGTTTCTACATTTGATGTTGATGAATATATGAATTCCAAAGTGTATGAATTTTATGTGTATTAATCCCTTGATTTGTTTCTAAAGTAATTATAAATACTTGCATTATGCATTAAGTAATAGCTTATGGTGGAAATAATTGCTAAGTTTTAAATCCATAAGAAATTAATGGTTCTCAAGTAGCATTTCTTGCTAATCAACCATGTATCTCTACATCATAGATAGATCATTCCTTCTGAATTATTTTCATGAATGGTATGGATATCCATATTCCATCTCACAACCAACAATAAGGACTACCTCTTGAATTATATCCATATAAATCCAATGACAATCCACACTCAAATAATGGTCACTTGAAAATATTGTGACCTAAAAAATGGCATATTACAATAATTTATTATAGAAATAATTTTTTTCATTTATCTTCTACATAATTTTATATCACTTAAAAATTTCAGCTCAATGTTATTTTCTAGGGCACACACATTATTCCCCTCTTTCTATGCATGACATATATTAAATCATTTGATTTATGTGTAAGCCTTCATAAATTACAAAAAGACTAGTCAAGGACTCATTAATGCACATGTTTGTTTAGATTGTGTAGTGGGTATATGTAAATGTTGTTAAAACCATCAATTATTAATAACATTTATTAAGTCTTGCATGATTCCCACTAAGCTTATTTATTTTGATCAACAGAACGAGAGAGTTCACATGGAAACTAGATCTTAGAATGGGTATAATTTTCTGCCTACAAATAAAGGTTTTTAGGTTACATTTCATGACACATCATAAAAAGAAATGCTATGCTACCAAATTCCTCCAGGCAGATGTGAAAACATTATTATTTCCCCTTCACCATTTATGAGAGTTTATTGTACATTCCTACCCAAGTTTTGATTTAGATCACACAAAGAGACAAAGGACCCTCCCAAACTCAATCCCACAAACCTATTGATGCCATTCCATATCCATGTCATTTCCATGCCAGACATATTTATATGCATGTCATAACTAACATAATCAATTCCTATAAATTTCAGTTTTAATGAATTTTGGGAGATCATATTGGGTTTATTCGGTTCATATGTGACAAATCTAACTTATTTAAATACAATAATTTAATATAAATATTAATAATGATTTAATTGAAAGGTCATTAACTACTTTTACAATATAAATCCATTTTTAAATAATAATATAATACTAACACAATTTTTAATTACTTTTACAATATAAATACGTTTTAAATAATACTAGAATAATAATACAATTTTAAAATATATAAATTATTTTAAAATAATATAATAATAATAATAATACAATTTTAAAATATAACGTTTTAAATAATACTAAAATAATAATACAATTTTAAAATATATAAATTATTTTAAAATAATATAATAATAATAATAATAGAATTTTAAAATATAATGAAATATTTAAAAGTATTAATTGTATTTACTATCGTTCATAATATTAATGATTTTATATAATTTAATAAATGGTTGGAAATATAATCAACAATACTATAGATACTATATCTATATTATTCATTATAGTTTATCTATATTATTCATTATAGTTATTAATATTTTTAGATTTTCAATTTTTGTTTTTTATTATTTTGAATATAAAAAAATTATAACAAAATAAAATATTAATGTTAATATCAATTTTGTTAGTAAATAGTTTAGTGATTTTGTTACATTTTTACGGATTTTATTATTTTGTTATAACATTTTATTTTATTGTGATATTTGTTATGTTTTTGTTTTTTTATAAGTAAGAAATTTTATAAAGAACCTTTAAAAATCAGAGTTACAAAGTTTGCATAGTGTCGTGTTGTAATAATTGAATTGTTTTAGAGGGAAACCAGTTCAACTAGTCAGTATTAGAACCAAAGTAGCTAGCAATCTTTCAGTAGTTGTAAGTAAAGTTCCTACATAGAAAACTAGAAACATGAAGCAAAAAGATATCTGAGTGGTACAAATGTCAGGCATGACATGTGGACAGAGGTCAAACACCTAGCTTGTAGCTTTTCCCCCCCAATGTAGAGATGAATAGAGTCGTTGGGTCCCGGGGATCCACATTGACAATTATCCCCCTCCATTCCATCTACTCCTGCATGGCTTCATCCTCGTCACCGCTTTCCTTTTCACTGCTAGGCCGCGTGCTTCCCATTTCCCTAGGCACATGCATGCCTGATCCTGCTGCAATGTGCTCATTGAGTGATTATTCTGCAAAGGGCGTGTACTCCGTTTCCATGGCCAAACCCGAGCCTCCATCTCTTGTGGGAAGCCCCCCACCCCCTGAGTTTCCTGCCTGAAAATACTATGCCTGAGTGTACTCGGTTGTCCCAGCTGCAACTGGTGAGAAGTGGAAGGTCCCCTGGAAAGAGGAGAGGATACAGAGGAGTGCAGCAGTCTTGTCGTGCAGTATCTCCAGTCGAAACTGGAGGTCATCCAGTCCTTGTCGAAGCTCGAATACCAGACCGTGGAGAATGGCGAGGCTATCCCGCAGTTGCGAATCTTGGACGGAGTCTGAAAAGGAATGTGGCCCCGATTGGGTTCCTGGGAAAAAGGATGGTGCGCCCAAGGATGGGGAGAGTAGGAATTGTCTGGCAGGCCTAGTGCACTAGCTAGTGAGTTCGGTGGGACTATGAGAGGTGACACTGAAGAAGAATCCAAGTCAGAGATGGGTCCTAGGTGAAAACCCAGTGAACTATCGGAGAGAGACAACCCTTCAAGCTGACAAGATGGAGGGGGGGAGGGGGCACTTGGGAAATGCTCAGTCTGAGACTGTGAGGAGTGCGAGGGGGATGAACCATGGGAAGAGCCCAGGGAAAGTGAAGGCACCGGAGAGAGGACCAGTGGAGGTCAAAGTGGTTGCCAGGGCAAGCCTCGTCTTGGCTTATCTGTTTTCCCTGGCATTATAACGGCACTGGGGAATGAGGGAAGCACAAGGGAAGGGCCCAAGTAGACAAGAAGGAGCTAAAGATGAAGCCAGTTGCAGGGGCATGTAGCAAAGGAAGGAGGATAGAATAAGGCATGACTTCACAGTTGAAGGAGGAGACGATGTCGCATGCACAGAATAATGGCGAGGTCATTGAGTTGGGCCATGGAGGGGATAGCCAGAACAGGCCAAACACACCAGGAGTAATGGTGCCTGGATAAAAGAAAGTGGGATTTAAATGCATGAGGGTGGCAGTGGGGTGTGCCATGCTTCGATCACATGGCCCTTTCCATGCTGGCCATTTTGCACCACCTTCAACTTCCATGCGTCCTGCACTATCACTCCATCCGGGGGTCTTTCTAAGGTTGTGGACTTTTCGTTGCACTATTGGAGGATGGGGTGGGTCAAGTTGAGGGAAGTTCAACAAAGGAGCTCCGGTCCTTTCCAATTTGTACCCACATTATCTAGTTCATCCGCAACCTGATTCATCTTTCTCCTGATGTGTGAGGGGATTAAGGCCTGATCCGGTCGGAGGAGATGTGAAATTCCTCGTAGTCCATAAGAGAGTCTCCAAGAGGGTGAGATTTTCTTTGGTTCAGCTCCATTCAAGATTCTCCTGAAGAGGTTGATGATGACTAGCGAGTCCCCTTCCACAACCATCTTAGTGAAATTGTTCTCAATTGCTAGTTGTAAGCCTCTCGTGAGCCCCCGTAACTCAACAACATTGTTCATGGTGTGGCCTAGGCTGCTTTCACTGATGACAAATATGTTACCCAGGTGATCTCGGAAGACCACCCCAAAACCTGTTGGCCTAGGGTTACCCTTGGAAGCTCCGTCAAAGTTGATTTTGATAAAGACTTCTGGGGGGGCAGGTTTTGACCTAGATTGACCTTCCAGTGTTGCAGGATACTTTGCTCCGAAGGTGGTCCAGTTAAATCCATTTCGGTCCAATGTTGTAGTCTAATTGTTTCCAAAATGTTGAGGCAACTTTGTTTCCAGCAATGTTGCCACGGGAGCTGATCATTCTTGAAGATTCTTCTGTTTCTTTCTTTCCATATTTTCCATAGTATAAAACTTGGGAGCAGTTGCCAAATGTGATTGATAAGGGGTGATTGGAAGGCCGAGTCTCTCCAATCAACTATGGTGTTGATGGTTAGCACACATTGATCCTGGACTTGGGTGGTGTAGGGGTAAGTCTCGAGGATATGGTTCAACGTTTCTTCACCTACCCCATAGAGCATTGAAATGGACAGACCAACAAACCCCCTTTTCATGAGGTTATCCCACGTGAGAATGCTCGCATGAATAACCAGCCAAAGAAAGAGACTGATCTTTGGCCAGTACTACAGGGACCAGAGTTTTCTCCACCCATTCCATGAAGGTAATGGGTCTGGGTGGGTTTTGATGGCATAAGCCTCTTCTATGTTGAAGGTTCTCCTTGCCAAGTGCCCCCATCATAGGATGTCTTCTTTGCCCATAATGGGGATTTTATGTTCATTGATTGCCTTAAGCCAGGACTGTAGGTCAACCTATACCTTTAAATGCAGGTCTTCATTGTTTGACTTCTAGCATCTCCAAGTGGGCTCTGTTGGGTTGTCCTTCCAGTAGTTTTCCACTTTTGTCAAACCCGCCTGCGTGGTTGGGATGTTGAAAGTGTCGGCCCAATCCTCGTGCTACAGTATTGGTAGTTGGTGCCACGAATCTTTCCAGAAAAAAGTTGTCTTCTCGTTTCTAATTTCCCAGAAGGCATGATTGATAACAAGATGTCAGTTCTTCTTGGCAGCATCTCAAATTAGGGAGCCAGGGTTGTCCTTGTTCCACCTGATCAGGTTTCTCTCTGAAGTGTTAGGTGTGTACTTCCTCCTCCATATCTTGTCCCATATATCTTGGGGTCTTTTGATCCATCTCTACCAGATCTTAGCACTCAAGATTTTGTTCATGGCTGAGGGATGCCTCAAACCAAGACCTCCTTGTGCTTTAGGTTTTCAAAGTTTGTCCCAGCTGATAAGTTTTAGCTTCTTTCCTTTTTTGAGGCCTTGCCAAAGGTAATTCCTTTGAAAGGTTTTGATGGCTGTGAAGAAAATGTTTGGGGCTGCAAGAGATGAAAAGGTGTAAATAGGTAAGGCTTGAAGAACGACTTTGAGGAGAATGAGGCAACCGGGAAGATTGAGGGCTCGGTAGGTCCAAGAAGTGAGCCTCTTGGAAAAGGAGGAGAGGATATATTCCCACGAGATGTTTCTAAGGGCATTGTCCAGCAAGGCGATGCCAAGGTATTTGGATGGAAGGGAGCTTCGGGTGAAACCAAGGATATCAAAGATATAGTGTTGAATACGGACAGGGGTATTGAAAAAGAAAATATGGGATTTGTCTTTGTTAAAGTATAGTCTTGAGGCATCATAGAAGGTTTGGAGGACCAAGAGAAAGGTGTGAGCTTCTAAAACAATGAGGGAGCCCATCATCAAGGTGTCATCAAAAAACTAGCTGTGAGAGATCGGGGGAGAAATACCATGCAGGGGGAGACCAGTCAAAGATTTGTTCGCTATGGTAGCATGGATGGAGCGACTGAGACCCTCGGCCATGATAATGAACAAGAAGGGGGACAAGGGGTCACCTTGTCTGATTCCTCTGGAAGGAGGGAAAGGATTGGAGGGGACTCCATTAACCAGGATTGAAAAGAAGGAAGAGGAGGTAAGATTTAAGATCCAGTGTACCCAAGATAGGTTGAAGCCAAAGGCCAAGAGAATAGAATGCATGTATTCCCAGCTTAACTTGTCAAAATCTTTGGATAAATCTAGTTTTAAGAGCATACCTAGCGTGAGGGTATTCTACAGGGAGTGAATTACTTCATGCACAAGGATGATGTTGTCCAGGATTTGCCTGCCTTCCACGTAACCTTATTTCTCTCGCGAGATGATTCGTGGTAGGATGGGCTTTAATATTCTGGAGATTACTTTAGTTAGGAGCTTGTAGATGACATTGCAGAGAGCGATGGGTCGGAATTGCTTAGGGTGATTGACCTGCCCTTCTTTGGGAATGAGGGTGAGGAAAGTTGCATTGATTGCAGGGAGGACTTTCCCTAAAGATATGGAGTCTTCAATGATTTCCCAAACCTCTTCCCTGATCATTTGCCAACAATAATGGAAGAAGTCATTGGTAAATCCATCTGGACCCGGGGATTTTCAGTCAGTTGTCTTTGGGATTCAAAAATGTTTCCAAAGCTTTGCCTGTTCCAGAGTTCAAGTTGTTGCTTGAGATTCTTGAGCTTTTGTTGGAAGCGATACATCTTGGAACCATGAGGTATCAATGCCTCCCTCCACCATTCATTGATATTTTGTTGGAAATCTGGGTTGCTGAGACAGAATTGTTCAAACCAGAAGGGTTTCCTCCTCAGGGTGGAAGTCACATCCATCCATAGATGAATAGGCCAGTGGTCCAATCCATGAAAATCCAGAATACTTTCCTCTAGAGTAGTGCCTTCGATCAAGAGGTATTCTGAGATAAGGAAGTGATCCAGCCTACAAGCTATTTGATGTGTTCCAGTTCTCCTGTTTGTCTAGGTGAAGAGGTCATTGGAGGTTTCTAGATAGATGAGGTTGGTGTGGTCTAGAAGACTTTGGAAGTCGCTGGATTCTTGCTCCAGGTGTCTTATTCCCCCCTTTTTCTCATCTTGGTTGTGAATCAAGTTGAAGTTACCTCCCAAAATCCATCTTATTTCCTTGGTTAAGGTAGGCAGGTAATCCAGATTGCTTAAGAAGGCTCGCTTATCCCTGGAGCTGGTCGGCCCATAAACATTGGAGAGGTGGCCAGGTTTGTTGGATCCAATGAGCCTGTAGTCGGTCATGATAGACCATGTAGTCGTGATGAAGTTTTCCAAAATGGTTGTGCTAGGGTTCCAAAGTATAGAAAGGTCACTTGTTTTTCTTGTGGTTATTGTGGATTCCACTTACCCTTACTTCCAACAATAGGGGAGAAGCCTATCCATGTCTTCTGTTAGGCACTTTGTTTCTTGGAGCATCATTATATCAGGTTTCTCTGCTAGAATCAGATCTCGTAGCATTTTTTTCTTACTACGATTGTTGATACCTCGTATGTTCCAGGAGATGATCTTCATGAGGAGGAGGGGGAGGGGAGAGTGGGAAAGCTATTCGAAATGAGGTGGATCTGACCGGAGCTAACCATGAAATGTCCAATCTCCTGTATGAGTTTGCTCGTTGACTTCCTACCTCTCTTTTTTTCGTCCTTTTGAGATTTTCATTGATCTCTCGGTGGATTCCCTTGTATTCCTAGTCCCATGCTAGATCTGGCCGTTGATCTAGCTGAGGATTTGAGGAAGACCTTGTGCACTTTTCTTAGTTGATCTGGAGGTATGGTGTACAATTTTGGGTGTCGATATGCATGCTCTAGGTGTTCCAGGTCCGCTTCTACTAGTTCTTGCTCGTCAAGGTCCATCTCAACATCTCCATCCTCTATTTCTGGTTGGTCTCCTTTTCGAGTAGTGGGATCTGTTGGCTGTGTGTTTGGGTTTGTCTCTGTGTTGGATCCTTCTTTTTCTTTGTCCATTTGCTGGGGTGATTTTTCCATCGTCGCCCCTTGTGGCGTTGAAGGGTTCTTCGGTTGATCCTGAAGGATTGCATATTTGTTGTTGGTGGACGAATCCTTACTGGTTTGGGTTGTCTACCTTCTTCCACCTTGTTTGTGCTTTTCGGGCACCTGAGCAAACCCATCCTTGGCTTTTCTGGCATTTGAGCTCCCCTCTTTGTTTACAGCGTTGAGGGGGAAATCTCTTAAGAGATGCCCATGCTCATGACATTTCCTGCTCCAGAACAAAATATGCTCATAGTCAATGGTTTGCATCCAGTCTTCATCATGGTATTCTAGGGCAATGGATCCCGGGAGCGACTTGGCTATATTCAGGTAGACACAGATGCACGCATATGAGGTGTATGTTCTTTGTTTCTTAGCCTACGATGATTTAACATAAACACCAATGGTATTTCCTATGCCTGCAAGGACCTCCTCCAGGCAGAATTCCTGTGGTAGGGAGTATAATCTAATCCACACTGGTGCATGTGCAAAGTCTTCCATTTTCAGGGTAAATTTCTCTGTTCAAAACCTCAAGAAGAGTCCCACTGAGTTGAAAAATTACGGTCCTCCGTCAAAGATATGGTTTTTGTCCTCCATGTTGTGTAGGATAATGGTGAAGAAAACTTTGCAGCCTAGTTGTTGCTCATAGTGTCCTTTGGGCTTCCACCAATGGTGTATCCATTTGATTAGGTCCCATTCTGAGGGCCAGAGCCCTAAAAATTTACCTACTAAGGCGTAATCTCTCATATATTGTTTATGTTCCTCAATGCGAGGTGTGATGATAATGTACTTCAGGGCTTGTTTTTCTTGTGTAATACACTTGACTAATAGCCATGGTTTTGACACACTTGTGGGTGTCGATGCTTTCCTGGAGTCAATGTCCATTTACTTGTCTTTGAAGGTTCCATCAATCAATAGCTTTGCACGCAGATCTGGAGGTTCGAAGGTGGGGTGCTTGGATCCCTCTCCATTGCCTCCATTCATCATTGCTTGGTTGTAAGAGGGGCCTCTCGGACCTCCCTCCTTCAGAGGCATGAACCCTTGTGGGGTAAAACGGTGTAGCAAAGCAGTAGAAACCCTAGCGCGAGCAGTCTCCTCAATCAAAACGAGATCGCTTCACCCATTTCTTCTCTTGTAAAAATAAAATATTTTATGGTCTAATTTGTGACATTTATTATGTTGATATGTGTCCTAAGTTGTAAATAAAATGTGATATGAAATATGTTCCTTCTTAATGAGAGAGATAACAAGTGTGGTTGATATTTAATGCAGGGATAATATTGGGTTAATATCTATTTAATGGAAGGTAGATGGTATGACAGGTTAATATTAAGTGTGGTTAATATTGGGTTCATATCTATTTGATGGAAGGTAGATAGCATGTGTGGTTAATATTAAATGTGTACATAATTAGTGAAGATTTCTAGTATTGGAAAGTTTCTTTTATTTATGTTCTTTCATCATGTACTACACTTGAATTCTATGTCCCATGTTTTAAGGTGTTTTTCATGGGCATGTGAATTCTTTCTAGAGAACTCCTTCCATCTACTTCTAAGAAATTTCTCATAACTCACATCCATATCTAGGAAATTTCCCATTCTAATGAGTTTACATACTTCTATCCACTTCTAAGAAATTTTCGATTCTATTTAGTTTACATATTGTTTGAGTGAGTAGTGACAGTGTCCTTTTTTCCACACTATCCACTCAACAAAGAAATCGAGACATCAATATTCACATGGATCAATTTCCTTGTGTGATAAGGTAGATAGTTGTAGATAGAGAGGTAAACTATTATTGAGGCCAAGGTGGATAGTAATAGGTAGTGAGAAAAAGGGGCATTTAGGAATACTTTTTACAACCAAAACATTCCCTCATACACACTCCACTTATTCTAAAACACGTCTATTTGATTAATTATTGGAAGTATATTTCTTTTCAATTTTTATTTTTTTTTATATCTATTTTTTTACCAAACTTGAAAATTTATTCCCAACCTAAAACTAGAGTAGAAACCCATTTTTGCATTTCCTATTTATCATATATTTTTCTTCATAAACAATTAACCTAGACATACCCTATAATAAATTTCTGCATTTTCACTATAACAAAATCCATAACTCTTTATCCTCGATATTTAAATCATACCATCTTTTTTTCCATAAATATGTAGGTAGTAAATTGATATAGAAACTAAATTGCATTGAAAATATTCATAATGTTTCTTCTTTATAGGAAAATGTTTTTCCAAACATCACAAAGAGTTCAAAAACCATGAATGAATTTACTTTAAGCTAAATTACACCGAAAAATTATTCCTCTTTTTTTCATTTTAGGAAAAGGTATTTCAAATATCGCATGATAAAAAAGCTTTTCCAAACATCACAAAGAGTTAAAGAACCATGAATTAGTTTACTTTAAGCTGAATTACACTGAAAAAATATTCATCACGTTTTTTTCATTTTAGGAAAAGGTTTTCCCAAATATCACATAATAAAAAGGCTTTTCCGAACATCACAAACATTTCAAAAAACATGAATTAATTTACGTCTTTAATAAATATTTGATTTATTGATCGGAACACTACCTTGTTGTTAAGTGTAATAGGTAATTACTCTAACATAATATGGGCATGTTCACTATTAAAAAAACTGCCTTGCTACTCATTGTAATAGAACACTTTATTAAGATGTGGTAGTAGAGTCAACAAATCAATCAACCTATTTAGTTATTTCACTTTTAAAATGTTAAAGAATGATATGTACTTTGTGATAATAGTTTTGGATAGTTTTAAATGAATTAATTTTTATTTTTTTTTGTTTATTTTTATTTTAAATTAAACATTAATATAGTTATGTTTTATTTTAAATTTAATTTAATTTATTTTATGTTATATATGGAAAAAAATAAAAAAATTCTTAAATTAAAATATTTTTATGTTAATGATGATGATTAACGTCCACTAAGATTGAATTTGTTTATCAGACCTCAAGAAGGTAAGTGATTACTTGTGATCCTCTAAAATTATGTTTATGTGCTAGAAAAACATTAAGAGATGCTTTCCAAGATCACCATACTTTTGTTGAGATAAGATGTTAGGAAGTTTGGTAGTGTGACAAATATTTTGAAAATGAGATCTAATATTGGTATAGGCTTGACAATCTAAGATAATGTGCTTTTTATTTTCAAGCTTCTTAGTNAAATTCTTAAATTAAAATATTTTTATGTTAATGATGATGATTAACGTCCACTAAGATTGAATTTGTTTATCAGACCTCAGGAAGGTAAGTGATTACTTGTGATCCTCTAAAATTATGTTTATGTGCTAGAAAAACATTAAGAGGTGCTTTCCAAGATCACCATACTTTTGTTGAGATAAGATGTTAGGAAGTTTGGTAGTGTGACAAATATTTTGAAAATGAGATCTAATATTGGTATAGGCTTGACAATCTAAGATAATGTGCTTTTTATTTTCAAGCTTCTTAGTGTCACATAGGTGACACACTCTTTCATCCCATGGAGTTTTAGGAATTGACCAATGCCCAGTTTCACTATGGATCTCATGAGAATTTGTTCTTATCTTAGCAATGTTTATTTATTTTTTACACTTGGAAAAATAGAGAGATAATTTTGATCTTCTAGATTAGCATTGATTACATCCTTATAATAATTTTATTTTATTTTTTCCTCTAACTCTTTATCACACCACATTTTCTCCTTGAATTTTGATTTGACAATTTTTTTAATAGTATCTTTATTCTGCAAAATCATGTCTTCCATGATTCCGTGATAGTTTAGCTAAGACCGGGCATCTTTATGCCATCCTCAAACCAGGCATATTTATGCAATCCTCGCTTGAATCGATGGTGGCTAGGACTTGATTTTGAAGAAATTTTAGGAATCCTCTTGTCTTCCACGTTGTTTAACTTATTCTTATACATTAGGTGTCTAGTAATAGCCATGGTCTCAATGGGGGAGAGGCTTGTTTCTAAGAGGAGGATGGGATATGGCCTATTTCCTTTAATTTTGAGATTATAGGTTATAAAATTATTTTCTATTTGTGCTATCTTTCTCCAGGATTCACAAGAGATACTACATCCCCAGACTTCACATCCATAAAGAATAACAGGTGTAACAAGAGTCTCAAAGAGGAGTTTCTTCTTATCTCAATTCCAAAGATCAGTTGATTTACAATTTTTTTTCAAGCCCATATTAAGCTTTCCATCCCCCAATAATCCTTTTCTCAATGCTATAATTCCAATTTAGCTTGTGGTGAATATCAATTCCAAGATATTTGTATGAAGTCACTTCCTCCAAGTTGTTGTTTCCATATAGGAAGGTATCATAAGTGATATTATTGGATTTAATAATCATGGCCTCAATCTTATTAGTATTAACAGTCATATTCATATTGGAGAAAAAAATCTTAAGGATTCTTAGTTGGTTTTCAAGATCATGGGGACTCCTTTCCATAATAACGATATCATCGGCATAAAGAAGAAGATTGATGACTATACTAGTGATATTAGTGCTGACACAACCTTCTTTTTCCAAGGAATCTTCTAACTTTTCTATGTATATGAAAAAAAGGGTAGGGGACAAGGGACAACCTTGTTTGACTCCAATATTACATTTAATGTCTTTTGACCAGCCCTCGGTGTTTTTAAAATTAGCAATAATGTTTTCATACATCCTTATTGCAACAGTCCTCAACTCGAGCGACACTTTTATCTCTTCCAACCTATTCCAAAGGTTTTTCCTAGGAACCATGTCAAAATCTTTACTAAAGTCAACAAAAAAACAAAAAAAATTGGGTTTAGTACTGCAGAACTCCTCTTCAATGATCCTAAAGGTAACAAGATGGTCCACAATTGAATGATATCTCTTAAACCCGACCTAGCATTTAGCTCTTTTACCGTGACTTTCTACCCAAAGGATAATCTTATTTTCCAATATAATTCCATAAAGCTTTGCTAAAATCAGGCTAATCATAATGGTCCTATAATGGCCTAACCCCAAACTCTATGTCGTCTAAAGAAAAAAATTATTCCTTTGTAGAGACAATAGGAAGGGTGTCCATGGCATTAGAGAACTTGTAAAGACTTTTAAGGTAGGAATTTGAGTGCGTTAAGGGAATCCTATTATTTTCTTTAGTTTTGCGGATTAGAATTTGGCTCCATAACTTGTTAGGATCCATCTTATAGTTGCAAAAGTTTCTCTTGCCTTTTATTGATTTCATACCGTTTTTTCATTTTAATTAGGGTTTTGTACGTATTGATCTTATCAAGTTTTAAGGACTCATTAGAAGCATCCCTAATGGATTTCCTAGCAATCTTACATTCTTTATCATACCAAGGGTTGGTCGTTCTATTATTCTTTTTATAGGACACCTCCAAAGAGAACTTGTTAATAGAAGTGGAAAGGGTAGTTGTAAAATTATGATAGAGTTCTTCAATATTGTCCTTATAAGTTAGGAGATTTAATTTACTATTTAAATTTTTTAAGAAAAGATCAATTTTACTTTTGTCAAAACACAAATTCCTTTGATTATCAAAATTATCTTCAATGGAACTCATGTGCATGGAAAAATTTAGAGTTAGGGTTAAAGGTTTATGATGAGATTCACGCTCATGGTCATTTAAAAGATCAAAAGTTGTTATTTGGTTGGAAATGGGGATATCAAATATCACATAATCTAAGACACTACTACCTAGCCCATGAGTACAAGTCATATGATTGGAGTTTGGCCACTTCATTACTACATTGCAAATTATTAAATCTTGAGTGGTGCATACACCCTCCTTTGAAGTTATAAGAAAATTGATAAGTTACCTATTTCTTTCCTCTTTTATACTCAATAAAATTAAGAGCAATCAAAATTATTGTTAATTCCTAACTTATATGACTTGTATATCATTTCAATAATATAATAATAATATTTATTAAAAATATTTATACATACTTATTAATTTTATTAAATCTAAGTTTTAAATTTTTAATATTTACTTAATCATATTAAAAAATTACTCCATTAAATGAGAATTTTAAATAATTAACCAAAATTAACATGTATACAACTCTTTGTTGCCAAGTTGAAGTGATTAACAACCACTACTTGACCCTCGTTACCATGGATCGCATGTATCAATTTCATCGTTACCATGGATCTTATGTATCAATTTCAATTATAGATGTGTGTGTTTCAATTTCAATCAAAGCATGCATCATTGTTTTCAATTAAAGCATGGGTTAGAGCGTTGTTGGAGAGTCGTGGGTTTCTTTACTATAGTTTCAATTTCAATTAAACCATGTGTTACCAGGTGGAGCCCTCTGGAATGTTGTGTTTTCAATTAAAGCATGGGTTAGAGCGTTGTTGGAGAGTCGTGGGTTTCTTTACTATAGTTTCAATTTCAATTAAACCATAAGTTACCAGGTGGAGCCCTCTGGAATGTTGTCTCCTTAAGAGGTGGAGAGACATGGTCTTTGAATTGTGCTCACATTTTCCTCGGCATTTTTGGTTCCTGGCATTCAATTGTGCCCACATTTAAGTTCCTGGCCTTTTCCTTCTCGTCCCTTGTTCTTGTGTACATCTTCAACTCCAGAACTAATTCATCATCATTTGCTCCACCTGCAAATATAGTTAAATTGAAATTTGATCGGAAATGCTCAAAGAATTTTTTTTATAATTTGAAATCTTTGTAATCGACCATTTTCTTTTTTAAATAGTTTAGCCTCTTAGTCAGTTGGCAAGTTCCCAACTATGCATTTTTATCCAGAACAATTTGGCTGCTAGATGGACTACGGTTCTCTATGTAAAGCATATTCACAATATAAGTAAAACCCTAGACATGAAAAACATAAATAAAACCCTAGAAATGAATCATTTTTCCTTTATAGATATGTTTTATAGTTGTGTTTCCTTCCGTTGTCCCTTTTTAGGGAAGCTGAAAATTTATTGTTTGACTTTATTTTTGGATTAATGGTTTGCAGGTTTATATGTTACTTTTTAGTTTACATATTAATATAATATGTGTTTTTATTTGTGAATTTTTTAAATATTTGTTATATATATCATGTAATTAATTAATTAATTAATAATTGAAGAGATTTCTCATAATCAAAGGAATTTGTTCTTTGACAAAAGTAAAGTTGACATTTTCTTAAAAGATTTAAATAGTAAATTAAACCTCTTAACTTATAAGGACAATATTGAAGAAGTCTATCATAATTTTATAATTACCCTTTCCACTTTTATTAACAAGTTCTCTTTCCAGGTGTCCCATAAAAAGAATAATAAAACAACCAACCCTTGGTATGATAAAGAATGTAAAATTGCTAGGAAAGCCATTAGGGATGCTTCTAATGAATCCTTAAAACTAGATAAGATCAATACGTACAAAACCCTAATTAAAAGGAAAATAAGATACCATATCAATAAAAGGAAAGAACAACTTTCACAACTATACAAGTTGGATCCTAAAAAGTTCTGGAGCCAAATTCTAAAACGCAATACTAAAGAAAATAATAGGATTCCCTTAACGGACTGTAATTCCTACCTTAAAAGTGTTTACGAGTTCCCTAATGCCATGGACACCATTCCTATTGTCCCTACAAAGGAAGACGTTTTTTCTTTAGATGACATAGAGTTCGGGGTTAAGCGGCTTGCAAATGGGAAAGCTAAGGACATTGAAGGCTACCAAGCTGCAATTTTTAAAATCGGAGGGCGAATCCTTATCCCTCACATACACAA
>SNQJ01S0002613.1:0-31001 GCA_010110895.2 Picea sitchensis
GATGTACATGAAGGAAAACAACAAGTAGTGTTTCAGAAGCTACAAAATTGAGGTCTTCATAAGAGGTAATTTTTTTTTATGCTTTTCAAGTTGCAGATTTCAAAAATATGAAGGGTCGCCAGGTATTTGAGTATGCTCTCTTATTGCACCTAATTGCGATATGGAAGATCAGAAAGGAGAATTTGGAAATAAGTTAGTCCTGAATGTCTATTTTGATTTGACAATTTCCAACGTTTTTGCAACAAATTTTCATGAAGAAATAATTCATTTTTACATATTTAAAAATAGAAAAAAAAAAAGATTCTAGGTTTTTTCCTCAAATTCCTAAATCACTTGTCTCTAGGCTCCTTCATAGACTATTCATCTCATAAAAATTCTCCATCTCATATATAAAAATAAAAAAATTATATATATATATATATGTTAAAAAATAAAAATAACAAAAACATAATGCATAGGTTAAAAATAAAAATTATAATATAAATAAAAACAAAATATAAAAAATAATACAAAACAAAAACAAACATAATAATATAAACAATATATATAAACAAACATAATCTAAAGCACATTAACATCAAATAATATATTTTTTTGGCACATGTAAACTTTGGCGGGATAAAACTATACGAACTTTGGCAAATTAGAAAAAAACACACGAGAACACAGTTGTTTTGTGCAAATGGTTTATGAATAAATTTCATGGCACAATGGTCTGCAATCATACGCTAAGTTGCAGGTTCGATCTGACCTTTTTACTGTCCAGAATTTGGCCTTTGGCATTTCCATCTTCAACCTGCATAAAAATATAACCCTGCATTAATCAACCAACTCTCCAAACTTTGACGTGATTGTTAAAACTGTGTTTAGGCAGTGGTAGGTCAAGCCTGCAAACCATGGCTATTTTTCAGATGATTACATTATTTGAAATTAATTATAATATTCATGTGGCTTGTCAACAAAGTGATGAATGTCGCATTGGTTAGAGCATTTGATTTGGTCCACGGGGGTCGTGGGTTCATTTCCAACTGACGCTCCTTTCATAGCACCTAGCACAATAATTCAAAATTAAATAAAATAATTTCCATTTCACATCACAAGTTGTATCATTGGTCTAATGGTAAAGTGCTTGGTTCGATGCCTTGAGGTCACAAGTTTGAATCCTGCGGGTGTTATTGCGTGTTGGATTTTTGGTCAAAATGAGGTTTCCATGTGGAAACCTCTAATTGGCCCACACGACGACTTCTCATTGGTCCACCAATCATCTAGTCACATGCTCAATCACCTACCCAATAATCTTACACCTAAAGATTCCAATCATATTTCATGTCAGCAATCCAGACAACTTCCATGTCATTCCACATCACTACTCGGACCAATCATATTTCATGTCAGCAATCCGGACAACTTCCATGTCATTCCACATCACTGCTCGGACAACTTCTACATCACCTGCCACGTGTCTTCCTCTGGTACTTCCACGTGGCACCCTTGCACACCATTTTTACTGTTTCCTGAAAACTTTATAACTTCATAAATTTATCATACAGATTCATATTGATGTGATTCAAGTGGCGTTGGAAATATCTCGACGAGCTCTACATCCTGAAGCCATTTTTCATTAGAATTTAAGACTATCAATTTTTGGTCATTTTTTAAATTTTGTCACAAATAAACTTTGAAAATTTACTAAAAATAGACCTAAAATTATCAGATCATTAAAAAATTCTTCTAATACATTAATATGGTTTTTGAATCACTGAATTTGAACATGAAACAAAAAAATTATTGGAGAAACATTGACGGGTTGTCCTAGGTACCACTTCCCGACAGGTAAAAAAAGTTCATTTCAATTTATTTATTTTCCTTCAATTTGTTATATTAAACACTATTTGTGAATTTTTTCATATGTATTGGATGAAGAAATATTGATCACCTCTATTCTTCGATAAACTCACGTTTTATTGCAGAATAGTGCTAAGTTTTTTTGCAGGTTCTAGGACAATGAAGAAGACTCATCCATGCACAAGTGAATTTCAAAGACCACATACTCTTGAGAAGGTATGTCTCAGTGAAATGATGATTAATTCAAAATCATTCTATGTCATATGATATCCATAATACCATTTCTACAAAATAATCCTGTCAAAATCCCATTATGTGATGGTTCATTTTCCTTCCTTTTAAACCTAACAATCCATACATGTTGAAGTCCAAATTTCCATGTGGTCAACCTTAAACTTTTCATTTTCCTACCCCCACTAGATCAAGACTTCAACCCCTTTTTCCTTTACAAGTTTAAGACTTTCCTACCTCACTTTCATTCACCACTAAACCATGAATAAAGTCACTCAACTCACTTACCATGTTGAGTTACCTCATTGCCCTCTTCCTTTTTCAAAATAAAGTCTTCTTGATAGTGAACATATTTCATATATGATCCTCTAAATCATTATTTTGTACTTGTGTTGGATGATGGGGGATTCCTTAAGGCCCCCCTTCTAACAAGTCTTGACCCATCGACCTCAGCACATTATCTAGGATTGAGACTAGAGGCCTTTTCAATACCTTGAGGCTTGCATTCCTTAATGGCAAGTTATATCGCCAATAAAAAATGGGAATACATTAATGTCCCATGTTTGTCAGATCTTCTAGGTGACTCGACATGCAACACATTTATTCATACCTGGTCAGATGTACTTGGGAATATTGACTCTCATTGACATTAATGGTGAGTAGTCTCATGTCAGTTAACAACATTCATTAATGGTTGGTAATCCGACAATTTATTTCTATGTTCAACCTCAACAACATTTATTCACATAGATAAGAATTATTCCATGATGTGGATATGAATCAAAACTATATGTTTCATGACATTAACAGTAGATTGTATCAATGTTCTAATAAATCAAGATTGATCTCCAGATTTCAACACCAATAGTTTAGCTAAAATAATAAAAGGGTCCATAAATTCCAATTTTAGATCTCATCCTCTATACATATAATCAAGCAGATCATATTATTTTCACTTCAAGATCCATGATCCAGCAGTGAAAACAGATTCTAGAAGTACAATATCTCTCAGATGACATATTAGGTAGGTGAATGTATGTTGTTTTATAATCTTTAATCAATAATTTCTTGAATGCTAAAATACATGTATTTGGAAAAATTCCCATGCAGTATTATCCTTCCCTATTTGCTAAATTTATGAGGATGGAAAACACNATCATACCCATACCATTTATCAATTCCATATTTCATATTCCATAACCTCATATTGACCAACATGTTTTTCCCAATTGACTATTTTTGTTCTTGCAAACACCTTCATTGAATTCCTGTAATGCATCATTGGTTTGCATATGAAGCACACATTCCAAAGAAAATCTTCCATTTGGAGAATGTTTTCCATGCCTTTAACATGCTTCATCACCTTTTATAAGATTATAGTTTCAATTCAAAGCTTACTAATCAAAGGAATGCAAGAAGTTAATTGTTGTAATTATGTAGCTATGGAAACTTAAACTTTCCGTAGATGCCCAAAATTTTGTAGCTACCTATAGCAACCTATTTCAGAGGAATTCATTCTATAGCTACAAAAAATAAAAAATTATGTAGCTTCTTATAGAAGCCTATTTCAATGGAATTTGTTTTTCGTACAACAATTTCAAGCAAATGAGGTTGAAAGGATTGAATTGTTGATATGCACATTACTGATCATTATTTTGAATGTCTTCATATGATTGAAATTTCATGTTCATTATTTGTTGTAGCAAGAATAAAAGTAAAAGGAAAGTGCTTCCACACAATAACCAACACTTTCGATACTTATGGTTGTCAGACAAGAACCAACCACAAGAAGTAGCTGCCACTTAGATATTTTTCAGAAAAAGAAGACTCCAACACATAGTTCAGGAAAATCAATGCAAGGTTACATGAGGACATGCAACATATTTAGTTGGGGGGAATGTTGGGTCACCAAAATACCACCTTTATACACACCTTTCCCTTCACTTTTAACCATATTCCGCTTTCTCGTAACCTTACATTAATACCAATTTCATGATTACATATGGGTTTAGACTTGTTATTTTCCAAATCATTTATTTTAGTACTTTGAGTGAATTTATGATTAAATATTAGAAAAATAACATGGTTTCACTTATATATCAGAGTTGGATGTGTTTTATGATGTTTGTAGGTGTATTTGAAGACTCCAACAAAGTCATATTTGACCACCAAGACTCAAATTAGAATTTCCTCTTCGACCCCTTGAAGATTTGATGAAGATTTGGAGATTCACTCAAGTATCTTGGATGGAGAAGATTCATGGAAGAGGGATTTTTGAGAGGATTTGTAGAGATATTATGTGCTAGGTATTAACACATGGTTCTAACCACATGAGACATTTGTGGATCTAGGAGAGATTTGTGGATCGCGATTCATTATTAGTTATATTCGTTTTTGTATAAATAGGAGTGCCTCCTCCATTCCAAGAGGAGGGATCTTGGAGCATGTGTCCAAATTATGATGGAATAAAATGAATCTTCTTTTCACATAAATTTCCGTTCTCTAGTTTTAGATGTAGAATCTTTTAATTTAGTGTATGATGTTATGGAATAGTTTGTTACTTTGTTCTTAGGAGAATTGATCTCACTCCAAAATAGATCATGGTATCACTTTATTTCATTGTATATTCTTTATTTATTTTATGCAATCTCATTATCATAGAATAGTTGTTGCTTATGAAGACAAGTTTGTTACACATTATTTTGGTTACCTAAGTGATCAACTGAAAACATGTTCTCATGTTCCCTAAAAATATTAAAAGAAACTTTCACCATGAGAAAAATGTTTTATTTTCCTCTTTCAAAAACTATAACAAGGAAAGTCATCACACCCTGTTGTATGCATGGGCTGCGACGATGCCTGGTCATCGCACTCTGCACTAAAACTGGACTGCAACATTGTCGCATGCTTCTTTTGCATAGGGCGCGACAATGCTAAAGAAAAGGAAAAGTCATAATTCACGAATTTTATATAAGGGAATCTTCTAGAAGATGAGGTGGCCTTCGATCGGTTTGGATCTTACTCACTTCTATGATTTAGTGGGATCATCCTAATATCCTCATCCATCTCTCTTTCACAATATATAAAGAGGGATCTCTCATGGAAAAAGTGAAGGTTGAATAGGATAAGACTTCCATATGCATGAAGGATTCTACTACAAACTATTCTTGAGATCTTTGCTTTAGTTCTTTAAGTCAGATTGTGGATCTTCTTCATCAAAGGCATTGGAGAAAAAGTGTGTGTGTTGGAGAAAAGATCCATTGATAGGGGACCTTGAAACATCAAGGCATGGGTTGTAATCTGCACTTTCCATTTAATATAATGCAGAAATACATTTCTTCCCTATAAAGGTGTCTTAAATTTTATTGTATAACACCTTGATCTTATACATAGAATTCATTGGAATATATATATCTTTGTTTTCCCTATTTGTTGGTTTGTGCTTCTTAGATAGGCTCACCATTGTGAAAACTCAAATAAGGAGCTACAAGGATGACACTAGAGAGGATCAAGCGTCGTTTAAAAGGTATTTCACTTGTACCTCTCTAAACTAGTTTATATGACAATGAAGTTTAAGGTGAAGTGTGTATTATGTCTTGTTTTGTTCTAGATTCTTGTGGAAGTTAGGAAGATTTGTTTCTGTCCGTACTTTCCGATTAGTCTTGTTGGCCCTTGACCAAGTTTTGAGGATTCTTGGTCATGTTTGACCTAATTTTTGGACATCGACAGGTTGTCGAAGTCGGAGCGCAAGACGAAGCGAAGATCATGGGATCTCGGCCCCTTTTTAGGGATTTTTGGGTTTTGGGCTTATGTAACGGGTATGGGAATGTCGGCCCATGGGTTTACCCATGTTTAGGCCCGATTGTGTAATGTATAAATAGAAATCTAGGTGATGTAGGAAATAGTTCGATCTATGTGATCAAAGAGTTGTAAGTTGTGCTAAGTACAAGTAATAGTTGTAAGTGATTCATGCATACTGTGTGAGATTTGTAGAGCTAAGTGCAAGTGACTGTAAGAGACTGTATGTAGGCTTTGTGTTGTAACCTAGATTGGGGAAGGAGGATCTAGCGAAGAGTGCGCATATCTCTTGTCCTCTACAAAGTTTATCTTGAGGCTCTATGAATGTAAGAATATTGAAAGAAGCTAATAAAGAAGATGAAGAGTTGGTGGACGTAGCCCCAGGGTGGGGGTGAACCACGTATATCCTGTGTTGTGAATGATTTGTGATTTATGGTTGCGCTCTTGTTTATATGATTAAATGCTTAGTGCATTGTTAGATGATGAGTGAATCTAATATGTTAGCTTAGTGATGAATAATGTGAGTGAATGCTACATCTGATATATGTTAGTATGCTTAGTGCTTGATTCTATTGAATATATTGGAATTTTGCACAGATTTACTATTAGGGTTTAACTGCATTGTAAACTAAACTGGGTATTGATGAACTATAACTGCTAAGTGTTTTGTTAAGGTGTTACAGTCACAGATCTATGTCCCAGCTAAGGTTGTAGACACTAGAGTCCTGCAACCACCCCTGTCTCTACCTCAAGTGAGACTTCATCTGCTTCACAGGTGTTGCTGAAAGGGCTGGTAGTTAGGGTTTTGTTGGTGCATTGTTGTAACGTTGAACCCTGGGTCTACCCCTGTGCCAACAAATGGTTATGTTGCCAGGACCGAAACTGTGATTGTTGGGAACTAAGGAAACAGGTGCTTTGTGCGAAGATCTGACCTGAAACTGTGAAAGCTCTATGCATAGATCTATCACCCTAGTGTGCAGTATTTTACTTAATCTGTGAAGCTCCGTGCTAAGAAGGGAAGTCTTATCTGAAGAGAAGAGGTAAGATATGAAGGATTTGTGCTTTGTTAAAGGTAAGATAAGTGGAAATTTTTGTTTCAAAAGTATTGATCTAGGTATGTTTGATAAAAAAATTCCTATCTTGAAAAGTATGGCACAACTAGAAGAAGGAAGATTTGATATAAGTAGATATGATAAGAATAGTGGAAGTTATGTTATACCTATGCATAGAAAGAATGTTTGGACTAACCAATGGATGTAGGATCCTAGAAATATTTTTTTGTAGGTTAGCTACTATGACCCTAGTGCGCAGTATAGGAAAGGTTGGGGATCATTTAAAAGAAAACAAGGATTAACCCTTTACAGTTGCAGAAGGCCGAGACATCTTGCTAAGGAATGTCTTGGTAGAATATCTAGTTGTCTTTGTTGTAAAACTATGGACCATGAAGTTTTAGATTTCCCTAGAATGATAGCTAAAATTGAAAAAATGAATACGAGACAAGAATACCATGAGAAAGGTCAAGCAACTAAGACCATGGAAGAAACCTCAAAAGAATCAGAGACTGTATTGCTGCAAATGAAAGAAACCCTGAATGAGCACCCAAATATCAACTTATTAGAGATCTTCAAAGGAAAAGAGAGCATAGAAACAATAATAGGAGACTTCGACATTGACTGTGTTCTGCATGAAGAAACACATGTGAATATTATGACAGAAAGAACTTGGAAAAATTTAGGAAATCCTGTTATGATTCCTTCATTGGGGGGAATAGGATTATTTAGAGTGAATTTGATAACCCTGTGTGGGAAGCTCACCCACATATCTATGAGGGCCCATGGAACTTCAACAGAGGAAGAATTTGAAGTTGTTAAATTTATTGAGAATAATGCCCCATTTGCTATATTACTAGGAAAACCTTGGATTGAAGGGGATCATGCCAGAAGGAAAGAAGAAGAAGTATTAGAGCAGAAGAAACAAGTGTTGAAAGATTTCATGACTAGGAGGATCACACACTTGATTGCAGAACAAGAGAACAGATCGAAGCTATTTAAAACCACAGAATTGGATGTCAAAATTGGAAGAATACAAGAAGACTCACAGAAGACTGAAGCACCTACCCCAGATAGAGAAGAAGTATTTCCCTTGAATCCTAGGAAATAATCTCAACAACGCAAAGTTACTATGCCAAGAGGAGATAAGAATCAAAATGGAAAGAGGAATACTGAGACAAAGCTCACTAGAAAGAAAGCTAGAAAACTTAGCAAGAAGAGATCAAAGATCGTTCTAGAGGGAACTTCCCAGAAGGAAAATTTACAAAACTGGAACTTCGTCGGGATATCAGAATAGCGTCACATGGCACTTCGCCATGGCAAAGAAATATAGCCGTTGGGAACATTATAACCATTAGACCGATACCCCAAACGGGTAAAACGATATTTATGGTCAGAAAGCCTGCCATCATACCATTGGGACAGTGCCGTAATGGACCAAACTAAATTAATGAAGGCTTCTCACCCATTGGAGAGATATGTTGCCTAGTTATCTACTTATTCCATCGAACCTTTCACTGAGAACACCTTTTCCAACCGTGATTATCTAAGCCCGCAGATTAGTTGATTTCACACAGTGATCATCGTGCTATCACTATCCATCCCATTGCATTGAGTAGTTATTCGTCAAACCTGAGATATTCAACCACGAGTGTGTATGTCCGAAGAACTTAGCGCAGTTGAAGAGTTTGTGAAGGAGGTACTCATCGAACTCATGATTGAAAGAGTAATGTCTGTGGGTATACAAGCATCGTCGACGAGAGGAGTGCAAGACTCTCCATCGACTTCTCGTGGATCCGGACCATCCTGACCAACAATGGAAAGGAGAACCAAGCACAGATATGACCTATAAAATGTGAAGCTAATCCCAACCATATTACCCGACTACATCCCGCCTCTAGCCGAAGCGATGAGTCATAATAGTGTGTCGAGAGATTTTGAGTACACCATGGTTACTGCGTACCTCTTGAAGGGGATACGTGCAGTTCAAGCCCAACAGGACAAGATCGCAATGTTGAAGTTCAATGACTTCAAATTAGGATACCACAAGAACCATAGTATGTTTTCCCCGTATAAATACTTGACCAGGATGAAGGGGAAGAACTCAAAAATAATCCCCTAGTAGTGGACGATGAACCTCGTGCATTCCACTCTGTTGAATGTAATGAAAATCCCACACTTTGGAAGGCACCAGGAAGTTAACGCCTGTGTCAAGCTCCTACTTTCATGTTACCATGGAGGCTACTTATGTCTAGATCATTTTATCACAGTCGATCTGACGCTGATCCATAGGATCACCGGATTGAGTATGCAAGGACCAGACCCATAGGAATTTTATCCAAGGAAATCCACAGATCATGCATTAGCACAGAAGATCAAGAATACATACAGAGATGTTAAGAAGGGGAAGCGAGGCTACAAGGTAGCTTCCATATAGAATGGCACAGTGCGCCTTGCAATCCAAGTAATCATAGGAAAGATAGTAAGGAAGAATAGACCCACGCAGGTCACAGGATTTGTCATTAACCTCGTAGGGAAATGCGTGGAAGGTGTATAGATGAACTGGGAGAAGTACCTAGTTAATCAATTGGAATTAGACTGCCGCGAAGCACAAAATTAGGGCTATGAGATCCACTTTAGCTAGCTCCTGATCCTCATCATGTTTTTTTCTTGGGAGATGCCAGAAAGTGTGAACTTCTCAGACATTGAGCCATTCGAGCCACTTGCTGTGAAGTTCACCATGCTTTGGTACATGAGAGATATGGGAAAACAGTGGCAGTCAAACGCAGTATTTCACACATACTATCTCCAGCTAAAGAGGGATATCGAAGTTGAACCTCACATGATGTCGAACACCCTATAGTGGTTCTGGCCCCTCATGAAATTCCACACAGATCGACACTTCATCTATATTACTATGCAAGAAGATGAACATAAGGAGGAGATTGAGTGATACTACAAGCTCACAGAAGAGGACCTCGAAGAGATAACTAAGGATTGGTTAGAAAACTTCCTTATCCCTGTTGACCCTGTAGGGATGTTTGATCCTGAACTTGATAGCCCGAAGGCCGCTCACAAAGAACATGACACACTTGGAACCAGCAGAAAGAAGAAGACCGAAGAAATACAAGACTTAAGCAGCGCCTCAGAAAAGACTGCTTTAGTATCACCTGGCAAAGGTGGTGATGACGAAGTAGAATAGATAAATGACAAATAATATGAGCATAAGCAAGGTGAAGTAACACCACCTAGAGATGAGGCTGATCCCTTCAAGAAGAGGAAGGTTTCTCCCCATAAACCCTCTTCCCGGAAGAAATATAGAGCCACCTTGACTAAGATGAAGAATGTTCTCACTCTCGATGAATTTGACTTCATCATCGTAGTTGTAAACGACGCCTCACAGGAAATCTTTCAGAAATAAGAAGCCAAGCAGGAGGAGATGTATGACAGAATCGAGGTCGAACTTCAAGGGGTACAATGGTCCATTTATTCTAGTCAAGCAATGTCCACTACGCCCCTACCATCGGGAGAACCATATTTGGGAGATGAGACAGCCCAACTCCGTTGACTAGCTGATGCGACCGACGCTCGCCTTCGTCGCGCACAAGAAGAAACTGAAAAAGCCACCCAAGCCTTGAATAAAATGCAAGAATTAATCGTAGAACAATGTTGACTTGTAGAGAAGGAGGAGGGTTCTCTCCAGACAAAGTTTGATGAGGAGAAATCACAGATTCATCAATAAAAAGAACAGTTGCTAGAAGAGAAACTCGAAGTGAAAGAAACATTCAACAAAGCACTCTGCTCTGTGACAGGCTTGGAGCCAAATGTAGAAGACCGCATCGAGCATCAAGTAGATTAGCTCGCGGAAGTTATCCAACAGATACAACAAAGAATAACATACTTAGAGCTCCACACAGTGCCCGACACTTCACAGGGTGTAAGGGATCAAAGAGAAGCAATTGCCCGGAGCGCAGTTGAAAGAATCAAGGCCCTCACCATGGAATGTAAGAAACTAAATGATTGCAGTGCCCATACTTATGAGCGACTCACTGAAAATCTGGAATTAAAGGCACTGGATTTATAGCTCTAGGAGATGAAGCAGCAAGAATAAACAATACATGCACAGTTGAAGCCTCTGTCAGTTGTTGAAAGGATGAAACGATCCCAAAATAAGAGTACTTCTCAACAGCAGGTCCACACCATTCAGAGCAGAGTCATGGAAGTGACTCAGAGGCTCCAACCTATATAGGATGAGGCTTGCCAACTATTCGCAGAGATAGAAGGTTGAGGAGAAAAACTAGAGAAAGTCGTCACTATAACTGAACAACGCCTAGAGGGACCTGTCAATGAAGCAATCATCCAGGAGTTTGTTGAAAAGGAGTCCATGGAAAAGAAACAAGTTGAAGAATCTCACTCCAAGCTCAAGGATTTTGAAGCAGATCTACCCAGATTAGAGTGACTCGAGATGAGTCACAAGTGAGTGTTGGGGGCCTATTGGCCCTTGACCAAGTTTTGAGGATTCTTGGTCATGTTTGACCTTGTTTTGGGACATCGATAGGTTGTCGAAGGCGGAGTGCAATACGAAGCAGAGATCATGGGATCTCAACCTCTTTTTATGGATTTTTGGGTTTTGGGCTTATGTAATGGGTATGGGAATGTCATTCCATGGGTTTACCCATGTTTAGGCCCGATTTTGTAATGTATAAATACAAAACTAGGCGATGTAGGAAATAGTTCGATCTACGTGATCGAAGAGTTGTAAGTTGTGCTAAGTGAAAGTAATATTTGTAAGTTCTTTATGCATACCATGTGAGACTTGCAGAGCTAAGTGCAAGTGACCGTAAGAGACTGTATGTAGGCTTTGTGTTGTAACCTATCTTGGAGAAGGAGGATCTAGCGAAGAGTGAGCAGATATCTTGTCCTCTGCGAAGTTGATCTTGAGGCTCTGTGCATGTAAGAATATTGAAAGAAGCTAATAAAGAAGACAAAGAGTTGGTGGACATAGCCCCAAGGTGGGGGTGAACCACATATATCCTGTGTTGTGAATGCTTTGTGCTTTATGGTTTCTCTCTTGTTTATATGATTAAATGCTTAGTGCATTGTTAGATGATGAGTGAATCTAATATGTTAGCTTAGTGCTGAATAATGTGAGTGAATTCTAGATATGATCTATGTTAGTATGCTTAGTGATTGAATCTATTGAATCTATGGGAATGTTGCACAGATTTACTATTAGGGTTTAATTGCGCTGTAAACTAAACTGGGTATTGATGAACTATAACTGCTAAGTGTTATGTTAAGGTGTTATAGTCACAGATCTGTGTCCCAGCTAAGGTTGCAAACACTGGAGTCCTGCAACCACCCCTTCCTCTAACTCGGGTGAGACTTCATCTACTTCACAAGTGTTGTCGAAAGGGCCAGTAGTTAGGGTTTTGTTGGTGCATTGTTGTAACGTTGAACCCTAGGTCTGCCCCTATGCCAACAAGTTCGATAAAAAAATTGGCAGCTATACTAGGGATAAGACCTTTTAAAGTTTTTTTCCTCTTATTTTATTTTAGACCACCTTCTTTTGGTTAATTTCATTCTTTGAGTCTATGGGTGATCCATCTTAACTCCCTGGGTCTAACGGTTCAGTGAGAAGTTTTGTCTTTCTTCCCATTTTTCTTTATTTTCAGATATCATCGCATTGTTCCCTATTGATAACCCATGATGATCCTCTGACGTCAAACTCTATTGGTGTAGACTAGTGTGACGACATCGCACTGTACCCTATTGCTAGCCTATGATGATCCTAGATCGTCACACTGTGCTCCTCTGTAACCTACAGCGATTCCTGTAGGAATTGTTGGGTGATAGCCATTTTTATTTTCTCTGCCCAATTTTTCCTCTACTGTCTAGGATGAACTTCTGACACTAGTGAATGATTGTTTTCTAACTTGGAAGCCTACATTTGATTGATTTTCAGAAATTGAAAGTCTTCTTTGTGAACTTTGCAAGTTTTTCTTTTGGTTTCTTGTCACAAGGGTATAATCTGGAGATCTTGGTCTTGAGTTCTTGTTTGATAAAGAATCATTCATTTATTTTGAGTTTTGGATTTTTTTTACTTTTTGGATTGTTAATTGATTGAGAGAGAATTTTTTTTTGTATTTGACAAAAGGTTTTCTTAACACTTCATTTTTGTCTACATTGTGAGTTTGATTTGGGAATAGTGTTGAGAATGTGCTAGTTTTCTTGGATTATGCTTTCTTTTCTTCATTACATATCTGATATGATTTGAGAAAGAAAGAAATGAAGTTATTCTTATTTTAACTATTCTTTATAGGAAAATTGTTACATTCAAATATTTGTAAAAAGAGAAAAATTGGAAAATTTAGTAGTTTTTTATTATTTGGTATCTTTTTCATTCAAAAATTGAGAAATTGTGTTTCGTATTTTTTGTATTCCAAAAAGAGACACCTTCTCCCTACTGTAATTAGAGTTCATTGAATTAAACGATTGCACAATCATCTCTTCTTTCATTTTATTTGGTCATGTCAAACACATCATCAGTTTAATTTTTGTTTCCCTTTTGAGTAAGCAACAACCTTTAAAATACAATGCAATTTTAAAATCTATTAGCAACTTTTATTTTCTAGAACTTATCTATACCAACATTAGCTAGGATAACGCTTTGGAATAGGTTTTAAGGAACACGCTCCAAAGCATCAAAACACACAATAGTATTAGGACTAGAAGAGTTACTCACCCTGATTTGTTGGTATTAGTGTAGATATTGCGCGTATTATTGGGGGTCACTTGAGAAGAAAATCCTGTGGGGAAATTCTCGAGTTGATTTTGATCTTAGATACCCATCCTTTGCACATGGATTGGATTGTCGACTGTTTCCCCAGGCATCATTGTCGTAATTGGTAACCTTAGTGGCCTATCTCTTTAGGGTCTTTACATGAGGTGACTGTGGAGGGCAAGTCTTCACGGTACCTAGAATCGACATTAGCCAAACTCACTCGGGCTCCTAGGAGGGTATACCCATGATTATGTGTGGGAGCTTGCACCAGGGTGTAAGTCCGTTAAGCAGGTCATCAATGTAAATTTTCCACCCACTTTATCCCAGCCCCTTCTTGTCTTGATTTTGCGACATTGGATTTCATCACCAAATAGTGACTTTGAAATAATAAGGTTTGTTTGCGTGTTTGATTTCTAGATTTTATTAGTGAGTGTTGTTTGTTTCTCTAGTGGGCCATAGATTTGTTTTGTTCTTTATTTGACGTGACCAACATCATCCATCATCGTTCATGTAGGATGTAATGGTTATCTCCAAAATATCTGAAAGATTACGTTCCTTGTCTTCCTAACTCACTAGAGGGTTCTCCTGAAGGAGCAGTCAATAACGACATAACCTATGAGATTGGAAGTTCTACTCCATTGGAGGAGTTAATACTTCCCGTAAATCCGTTATTGAGGGTTGTACAAGATCCACATTTTCTCTGAATAAATTCATTGAGAGACATTGTTGCTGAAGAATATATTGGAATACCTACTAGAACTCATGCAGATTCTGGTGTAGATGATCCTCTTTTTCAAAGTGAGTCGTTTAGAACTCTAGTTCATACTGCTGGAATTTTTAATCCTAGCTCTGTCCCTGCCCGTTCTTTTTGGAGGACCTCTTCGAAAAACAATATTTTTGATAAACTAGGAATGAGTCCTTATCAACCTATGCCATCACATCCATTTGTGACTTCCACTGCTTACACAGTGCCTTTAGTTCATTTTATTGGCACAAACAATAATGTTGTCATAGTTTCATACCAATTGTTGGTTGGTTCTCACTTGATTCTTCCTCTCCAGCTCGCTAACTCTACCATGGTCCCACAAGCTATGCATGTTTCTGCTGGAAATATGGTTTTCACTCAAGATCCTATTGGAACACCTCTTCCTTTTAGATCAAATTTGTCACTTCCCCCTAGGTATAATGCTTTGAATACTTCTTTTGTTAATCCAGCCTAGAATCCATCTGGGGGGTCTAATCTTTTTGTTCCTCCTCGGTATAATGTTGCTAGTAGTTTTGTTCGTACACCTACCCAGGTTCTCTTCGGGGGGCCTCACATTCCTCCTCCACCTTCGCCTGGAGGATATAATTATCATGGCCCTATTAGCTCCAATCAAGTTGGAGGCATAAGTCATATTGTCACTTCTGGTTTTCAAATTCCTTTTGGATGTCAACCTCAAGTTTGGGGGAAACCTCAAGCTGGGGGTCAACCTCATGTTGGAGGGAAACCTCAAGTTGGAGGCCATAACATAGTTTATGGACAAAGTATACCTAGATTACAATCTCAACCTTGGAATTTTCCTTTCCAATGGAATCAACAACTGTCTAGGGGGAAACATCCTCAATTTAATTATTTTGTACCTCCTAATCTTGGGAAACCGTATCCAGGTTCTATGAATCCTACTTGGGGTCAAAATTTTCAGTCTAATGCTCCTTTCCAAGGAAGCCTACCTAATCAACCAACTCATGTTGGATATTCGACTCAAAATCCTCCACCATTGAATTTGTCAGGACTTTATAATTATCTATCGATTGCTTATGGTCCTACTAGTATACCTACAGGACTCCCTCCTCAAAACTACTAGTTTCCTCAAGTGAACAGACAATTGTCGTTTCTTGCTACTTTGGATTTACCAGATTTATCTAGGATTTTGAGTGATCCTATTTTGCATTCTCCTTATTGGCCTGTCATAACTGCCAAATTGCCATCAAACATTCCTAAATTTGACGACCAATTGGGAGAGGACCCAAATAATCACATCATGACATTCCATCTTTGGTGTTCTTCCAACTTATTGATGGATGACTCTATAAGATTACATATTTTCCAATGAAATCTTATGGGTTCGGAAACCAAATGGTATATTGAGTTACCACGAGGATTATTTAATGAATTCAATACCTTATCCATGGTATTCTTGACACATTGCCAATTTCCCATATGATATGAGACAAGAACTAAAATTTTGAGTTCATTTAAACAATCCTCTTCTACTCACATTTCCGATCATATTCATGAGTGGAGGAGGAGAAGACACTTAATCAAAGTTCCCCTTCCTGATCAACTATTGGTCGAGTGGTTTACCAAATCACTCATTGGTCCTACAGCCCATGATTTTTCCATGGGTGGTGTCGTCACTGAGGAGAAGGTGATTAGTCGTGATCAATATCTGGATCTCGTTTATTCACAAACAAGCACATTATATGACTTGATCCCTTATTCTCCTCGTCCATATAAGAATCCTACCCCACCACCTCTAGTAGCTTCTCATGTTGTTGATGGCATGATTGGAACTTTTCATGTTGAGAATCAGTCTAAACAAGTCGGTCATGCCAATCCCAAATCTATTACTCCTAATGTACAAAATACTCCTACTCCGACTCCTTCTCCCGATAAAACCTCTGAAGTTAATTCGGTTCAATCTACACCTACCGGTAAAAATCAAAATAAAAATAAAGGGAAGGGTAAGAATAAGGAAGAAAAAAATAAAAATCAACAATCTGAGAAACCCAAAACCCATCCTGCTGATGACAAAGAATAGCGTAAACCTCATTATCCTTGCCTTATCTGTGGTGAGGATCATTATACGAAAGATTTTCCACGATGTGCTTAGGTTACTAAGTTCCTGCAAGGGACCGGGACACCTCCTACACCTATCGTCTTGTCACAACCATTTCCTTCTTAGCAACAAGCTCAATTGGTCATTCATGACCAACCTTCTCCCTCTACCATGTCTTATGTACTTATGTGTACTGGTGACTCCAAGAAGAACGAAATTTCACTCGTGACTCGAACCAAAGATTATTGTCCTTCGAAAGATAAAGTTGATGATTCACCACCTCTGTTGGTTCAACCTCCTCCACCAACTTCACCTCGAAATGGTCCTCTTCATCTTGAATGATTGGGCCTAGATACATTTCTTCGTCCTCCTCCCAAGGGATTTGTTTGAAATTCATCATTTAATCCTCATACACGTGCTTCCCAAAACTACAGTATTGTGGAAGACCTTGTGCAAGCACCCTCTGCGATGTCGGCTCTCGAAGTCCTTCAAAGTTGTCCTACTCAACGGAAGGTGTTCTTAAAGTCTATAGGTGGAAATGATCCTACCGATACCATTTTTATAATATTTGCTTGGAAGATCATATCCCAAGACTTCCTCCTCAATTATCATTTTAGATACAAGTTGTTGTGGAAAATAAGAATATTTTTCAAACCATTATTGACGAAGGAGCCTCAACTTGCATCATGTCCGTCACTTGTTGTAAATACATTGGCTCTCCTGCCCTTACCAAGTCGCACAATACTCTCAAAGATTTTAATGGTACAGAGTTTAAACCTTATGGTGTTCTTTCTTCATTGTCTATTATGTTAGAATTTAAAGTAGTTAATGTCAAGGTTGAGGTCTTTGACACACCTCTCAATTACAACCTTCTACTTGGTCGTAGTTGGATTGATTCCATGCCCACAATTTTTTCTACTCTTTTCCATGTGTTACGTTTCCCACACCAAGGGAAATTTATTATTGTCGATCAACTGGCCTTCTTTAATTCCGATTCACGTACTAGAAATGCACCTTTAATTTTGAAAACACCTCCCTATTATGAGAATATTGGTGTGGGTCTTTTAAAAGATTCAATGTTAATGGGTACATTTCCTATCCCACCACTCGATATTCCTCCTCCTTTCTTCTCCTCGATTAACATGATATTGAACTCTATTATTGAAACCCCTGAGTCTTATGACCCATGGATAGTACCTTTCTCTATTGATTGTCTTTGTTACGATGACCAAATTCCTTTGAGTTCGGTAGAATCGGCTTATCAAGCTATTCAATCGACAACTCCTTCTCCTCCTTCTCTCTATGATATGTCTCCTAATCTGTTTCACTTGATATTTCCCACTGATGATATGATCATGAAAGTTATGTCTATGGAAGATACTCCATGGGATGATGGTCATTATCTCTCTATTATCTTCCTGGAACCTGAGACCATAGAGAGTTATCAAGGGATTTCGACTCTCTCTATTGTTGTTATTATTTCCTCTGTTCTTGAACCAACACACGATGTTTTGTATGAAGGGAACTTGGGTAATATTTCACCTACCATCCATATTGATATCTTGATTAAACCCAGAGTCGTGGAAAATGTTCACATTGGTTCTTCATGTTCTACTCATGAGGTTCGTACTTACAAATCTCTCCTCCAAGAATTATGTGACGTTTTTTCATGTACTTATGAAGAAATTCCTGGTATTGATCTTGATATTTTTGTACATGAGATTAAGACTTACCTGGATGCTAAAACCGTTCGACAAAGACTTCACCCAGTACACCCACGTAAAGCTGCTACTATTAAGCTTGAAGTTGAAAAACTTCTTAAAGTCGACTTTGTCTATCCTGTGGCTTTTACATATTGGGTGTCCAATCTTGTTCCAGTTAATAAGAAACAAGGCATGATCTGTGTTTGTGTAGATTATAGGGATATCAACAAAGCTTGTCCCAAAAAAAATTATCCAACCCCTTTCGTTGACCAGACTGTTGACGACTGTGCCAGGAGTGAAATCTTCTCCTTGATGGATGGTTTCTCTAACTATAATCAAATCAATATTTTGCATGTGGATCAACATAAGACTGCTTTTATTTTCCCTTGGGGAACCTTAACATATCGAAAACTACCTTTTGGTCTCAAAAATGTTGGTGCGACTTTTCAGCACGCTATGTCTTATACTTTTCATGACATTAAACACATTGTACAACCCCACCTTGACGATCTACCGACGCATTATATGCATTGTCAAGATCACTTGGCACATCTACGAGACAATTTCTTATGCTGTCGTTATTATCGCATACGATTGAATCCACAAAAATGTGTTTTTTGTGTGGATTATGGATGACTTCTTGGTTTTATCATTTCTATACATGGGATTCGAGTAGACCCCCTGAAGGTTGAGGTGATTCTAAATTTACCTCCTCCTTCCACACTACGCCAACTCCAAAGTTTGCAAGGGAAGGATTTTTTTTTACGTCACTTCATTCCCAACTACGCTGAATTAACAAAAGGATTTACTCAACTTCTTAAGAAAGGTTATGATTTTGTACGGGATGACACTACCAACAAAGCCTTTGAATCTTTGAAACTCGCCTTGACGCGATTATGGTCGAGATTATTTCCTGTACTTAGCTGCTTCGGACTCTACCATTTCTATGTTTCTAATCCAAGAGGATGATTCACATGATGAACATGTTATATACTATTTAAGTCGAAGTCTCATGACCATCGAAGCCAAATATTTACATGTGGAGAAACCGGCCTTGGAAGTTGTTCAAGTTGTTCAACGTTTTTGTCACTACATATTATTATGTAGAACCACAATCATTTCCAATTGCAACCCCATGCAACACATCCTTACTCGACAATTGATGGGGGGGAAATACTCTAAATGGATAGTTATTCTCCAAGAGTTTGATTTGGAGTTTGAACATGCCAAGTCGAAGAAGTCTTTGGTTTTTTCCAAATTGATATGTGACCTCCCCTCTACTGAAACATAAATTGTGGCAGAATATTCCTTACCTGATGAATCTCTTTTTCTAATCAGTTCTGATGACATATGGTATGGAGATATTATCATTTATCTCCAAAACCAAACTTTTCGGCTCGATATTTCTAGTAAAGATCGTCGTCATATTCGGTATCAAGCTCGTCAATACATTATCCTTGGTGATACCATTTACCACCGTGGTATTGATTCCATATTTTGACGATGTCTCACCTATGATGAAGATGAGAAAGATTTGAATGACTGTCATTCTGGAGCATGTGGTGGTCATATGTTTGGGTATGCCCCTGCCCAAAATATATTACAAGCTGTTTATTTCTAGCCTTAATTGTTTAAGGATTTCATTACTGTCATCTAGAAATGCCACGCTTGTCAAACCTACAACAATAAGATCCGATCTCATCTTGCTCCCTTACACCCTATAGTTTTCGTTGGTCTATTTGCTAAATGGGGAATTGAATTTATGACATGTAACCCTCACTTAG
Source organism: Picea sitchensis (assembly GCA_010110895.2). NCBI lineage: Eukaryota > Viridiplantae > Streptophyta > Pinopsida > Pinales > Pinaceae > Picea > Picea sitchensis. The sequence goes on from SNQJ01S0002613.1 coordinate 20,017, forward strand.
TCGGAGGGCATGGATACATCATCGTAGTCATGGATTATTTCACTAAGTGGGCCGAGGTGATGCCTACATTTGATAATACCGGGAAAATTGCAGCGTTATTCATATTCAATAATATCATTACTAGATTTGGTGTCCCTTGAGCCATCATCACTGAACATGGTAGTCATTTTCGCAATTTCATGATGTCTGAACTTATCGAGAAATTGGGTCTTCGACATGAAAACTCAACCCCTTATTATCCGCATGCCAATGGCCAAGTCGAAGCAATCAACAAAGTGCTCACTACTATGCTTTGATGGATGGTAGGAATTCACAAGTCAAGTTGGCACACGATGCTTTTCTCAACATTGTGGGCCTATCAGACATCCGTTAAGCCTGCCACATGGTTCACACCTTTCCAATTAGTATATGGTATTGAAGCAATTTTTTTGATTGAATGTGAAATCCCATCCTTGAAACTAGTTGTTGAACTTCTCCCTAACACCTCAACTGAAGAGGAATGTCTGTTTTATTTGATGCGATTAGACGAGACCTGTCGTGATGCTTCCTTAGTCATTGAAACTTAGAAAAAATATTTCAAAGCTCAATATGAAAAGTATGTCAAACCCCGTGTATTTTCTGAGGGTGATCTAGTTATCCTTTACGAACAAGATCGTGACTTACTAGGGGTTGGTAAATTCAAGCCCATGTGGCGGGGTCCTTATATTGTGAAATGCGTGTTGGAGAAAGGGGATTATGTGCTGGTAGATTATGATGGAATTCCTTTTAGTGAACCTAGAAATGGGCTTTACTTGAAGAAGTACCATGCTTAAATCATTTTTTCATGAGTGTTGTGTATTTTTAGTGTATCATACTCTTGTGTGCTTTTTCATTTTTTGGTTCCACCTTTTAGTTTCTTACCTTGAATTGTGCTTGGTTTCTAGATTTCGGTGTCTTCACTACCCTATATCGTCTTTTCTGATGGTTCTAGTCGTAGTACTCAAAACTTTGCATCTGCTTCTTGGGAAATCTATGCACCTACGGATGAATTGATCAATCTACATGGTGTTTGCCTTGTTCGTGCAACTAATAATATCGTGGAATACAATGTAGTTACTGAGTTGTTAACTGATGTCATTTCACTTGGCATCCATCATCTTACTGTATGACTTGATTCACAGTTATTAGTACTACGGTTAAGTAACATTTATTCCATCTGAAGTCCTACTTTGTTACAGGTATATTTACGAATTCACCTCTTGGAAAGACATTTTGATTACATTGAATATCAACACATTCCTATATGTCTAAATACATTGACATATGCATTCACTAATTGTGTGTTAGAGAGAAATTTGAGACATTTATAAACCCAATCACACTTTTTACAAAAACAAGTAAGCTGGTAGGAACTTTATATTTATAACGATAAAAGTTTACAAAAAAGTGTTTGTTTGAAGACCAAAATATCAAAAAGTGAAGCTCATGGCTTCATGTAAAAAAATAATCGAGGATGCTACTCATTGTAACAAGCGACTGTGCATGCTATTTTACAGAGAAGTCGACCAATAGATGCAGATATGCCCAATGTGTGGCATTGATAGTGCCTAGGAAGTTCATCCACTATGGCATCAGGGACATTCATGGTTAGTCCCTCCAGGTTATGTTCAATAGCCTCAAGATCGACAACAACTACCCCTGCTACAAAACCTCTCTCTCCTTGCCTTTGGATGGGAGATGATCTTAGAGGACGATAAGGCCCCACATATGCATTGTTGAGAGAACTTGATTAGTCTTGGATAGATAACACAAAAAACATTTTAGATCAAAAACATTATATAAACAAAAATTTCCTCCTTACCTATGTCCCCCAACTGGGATCCATCAGGAAGAGCTAGATTTGGATCCCCATGAAAATTTGTCCCAACATATGCATAGTATTCTACCATGAGTAGTTTATTCCCTAGCCATTTGAAGAAAAAATCATCATACTTGATGATGGGAATACCACCGTGTCAAGCCATTAGATCCACCCAACTCTTCATTTGTGGGTCATGTGGAGCGGGTATACCCCACTCCACCTGCATATGTAGGACATGAAATCTCTCTATAAAGAAGGACACCAAAATGGTCCTGTATCCAAATTGTTTCAACTAACCGTTTCAACACTTTGTGAGTTGTTTTTTCATGCTTTTCAAGACACCCTCACACCAGTTGAAGACTTTGGGTTCCATGCACTTTGACGTGAAAATGTCTTTGCAAATCCATATGGGGAGATTCACTCTCTACCATGCAAGTAATGGTGTAAAGGATGGTCCGTAAAGGTAAATATCAGACATCTATGATGGTTACCTTTCCACTGTTTTTTTTGGTACCTCGAATACAACGGTGGCGAACATAGTAATCCATAGGTTCACCTCCACCTCTATTTCCTATGAGTGATATCCGTGAACCACGATGAGACAACCCTATCAGGAAATATATATCCTCTATATCTATTGTGAGTGTATGAACACCCACACAAAAGCCATGTTCGTTCACATCCCACATGTGAACCAAATATTCTAGAAACCTTAATTGGGCTCTCATGCCCTGGATCCTAAAAAACTTGAGTAACCCACATTTCCATAGAGCCATAACTGTCCCTGGGTCATTCTAGGAAAAATAATCCTCTTCTTCATGCTCTCATTCATGCCACTCAAGAATCTTGACCAAGGAAATCCTGCCAAGGAAAATTAAAAGAAGATTAGAAACATAAAAATTCATTCCTAGGGGTTTTTCTAGTTAGGTTTATCTTTTTGAATTTTTGGTTGCAGTCGTCACAGGGTTGCGCTTTCACGTAGAGTGACATTGGTGCACCTTGCTTATGCAGTCTCCTGGAACGATGGAAAATCGTCACAGTTCACGATATAATGGACCTGCAACGATCTCAACGCGCGGGTAGCCCCAAAAAATCGACCCAACATACAAATTTGACCAATGAAAACAAATTTTGAAACCATGAAAAGGTGAAGAAGAAGAAGATTACCTGTTTGACATAGATGGTTCACAAAATGATCCACCACACGCTCCGCAATCGACAGTTGAAATCTGAGGAGAAAAAGGGTTTTGGAGCACTATTTGGGTAAATTTGCAAATGAAATGGTAAAATGGTGTTTTTGTCCTATTTTATTGTTTTTTTACCTCTTTTTATTTGCAAAATTATATTATTTTTATATTTTATTAAGGCCCTAAAGTCTTAACAACTTGGCAAAGTGTTGAATTTTTCATATTAAAAGGTCTAGAGTTGAGAATTTTGAACAGGGGTCCACCCTTTTTGATTTGTTTTTGCATATTTTTCTTATGTACAGATCCTTTTAGGGTTTTTTAGAAAAAACAACGAGAAAAATCTTAATTCTTTCTCACGCTCGTGAAACCATGAGAATGTAATAGAGTAGTATTTTTTCATTTTTTGTAACTCACATTGGTAATATGAAAAACGAAACCTATGAGTATCCTTTAAGCTCTTTTCAAGCTCCCTAAATATGAAAAGATGGTCGAGCGACCTTGTTCTTTTCATGCTCTTAAAAGTATTTGAAGGAAACATCTGATGAGCAATAAGTTATCTCTTTTTAGGTCTCATCAGACTAACTTACAAAAAAGGACCTGATAGAGTTCTCTTTAAGTGTTTTTCAGACTCTTTAAAAATGAAAAACCCTTGAGTTTTCATTTTTTAGACTCGTTAAACAAGCATCGAAAGACCCACTCCTTCTTAGGGTTCATTAAACATACTTCGAAGGATGAGCTTACATTTTCAAGCATATGTTATCCTCCTCAAGCTTGCATAAAAATAAATAGGTACTCGCCAGAAATGGTGGGGGAAATTGAGAAAGAAATGTGTCTCTGTATTTGTGTTAGTGGCAGTAATAGTCGCTCTTGAACATGACACCCCCCTTCATCATTGTATCCAGGTTTGGAAATACATTTGTCTCTCGTTTGACCATACACAAGTTCATATATTGGGTCCTCTTTGAGTCAATTCTTCCAAGACAACTGTCGTTTCATTCATATGTTCAAGAGAAGTCCAACCTAAACAAGCCTTATATTGAGTCGACCATCTGCAGTTATAAATTTTCTACCATGTCGGCCTTCCCTGAGTCAGTTCCAAACCCCTTCATACTCTAATCTACTTCAAATCTATCACATATTTCGTGTCATTGATGGGGAATACATCAAGGCCCTCCTATGATGAGTCTTTTCCTGTCGACTTCAACTCATCCGGGAACAAGATTTAGAAATCATTTAGTACCTTAGAGCCTACATGAATCAATGACAGGCTTCTTCGCTTTCAACAGTGGGTTCACATCATTGACCCCTGATTGGAATATTCCATTAAGTGTTCAAATTCAACTCATTTTTTCACATTCGTTGTATTTTACTAGAGTACCTTGGGAGTCATTGACATCAATGGTTATTTCCCTCGCACTTGTTAATGGTTTTCATTAATGACCGGTAATCAAATGGTTTCTACCATGTTCGACTTTGACACCTGTAATCACATGGATAGATTCATACTTAGAGACAATGGAAATGAAGACCCTGGATCTCATCATCTTGGTCCAGGTTGTGATGGAGTATTCATAAGTTTGTACTAACACATAGATCCGTTGTGTATGTCTCGTGGATTTCTCTGAATTTGAATTCTTTTATAGCATATATCCGTAGTGTATTATTGGTGGCTATGCTGAATCATGATGACATGGATCCATAGTGTATATTTAGTGGCCATGACTCACTTGAAACTTATGAATAGAGTCGCTTGTAGTCTAAGCATGGGAATGTCTACCTCATAAGATGGTATATTATTATGGAGATGCTTGATTTTTTGCAGGTTCCCGATCGATGAGATCCTTGTTTTTGTAACAAACATTCTACAAAGTATTTCAGTTGTCACAAGTTCTAGCTTCATACTTTGGGGGGCATTCTGTTACACATTATTTTGGTTACCTCAGTGATCAACTGACAACATGTGCTCATGTTCCCTAAAAATATTAAAAGAAACTTTCTCCATGAGAAAAGTGTTTTATTTTCCTCTTTCAAAAACTATAACAAGGAAGGTCGTCGCACCTTGTTGTATGCATGGGGTGCGATGATGCCTGATCGTCGCACTCTGCACTAAAAATGGAATGAAACATCATCGCATGCTGCTTGTTCATAGAGTGTGATGATGCTAAAGAAAATGAAAAGTCAAAATTCGTGAATGTTCTAGAATGGAATCTTCTAGAAGATGAGGTGGCCTCTGGTCAGTTTGGATCTTACTCGCTTCTCTGATTTAGTGGGATCATCCTAATCTCCTCATTCATCTCTTTTTCACACTATATAAAGAGGGATATCTCATGGAGAAGGTGAAGGTTGAATAGGTTAAGATTTTCATATGCATGAAGGGTTCTAATACAGATTATGCTTGAGAGATTTTCTTTAGTTCTTTAAGTCAGATTGTGGATCTTCTTAATCAAAGGCATTGGAGAAAAAGTGTGTGTGTTGGAGAACAACTCCATTGTAAGGGGACCTTGCAACATCAAGGCATGGGTTGTATTCTCCACTTTCCATTTAATATAATGTAGTAATATATTTCTTCCTTATAAAGGTGTCTTAACTTTTATTGTATAACTCCTTGATCTTGTACATATAATTCATTGGAATATATATATCTTTTTTTCCCTCTTTTTTGGTTTGTGCTTCTTAGACAGGCTCACCATTCTAAAAACTCAAAGAAGGAGCTACAATGATGAAACTAGAGAGCATCAAGTGTCATTTAAAAGGTATGTCACTTGTACCTCTCTAAATTAGTTTATATGACAATGAAGTTTAAGGTGAAGTGTGTATTCTATCTTGTTTTGTTATAGATTCCTGTGGAAGTTAGAGAGATCTATTTTTGTCCACACTTACTGATTATTCTGATAAAAAAGATAATTGATAAGTTAAGCAGAGGACCAGGAGTGTCATCTACTACCTTTGATAGAAAAGTCCCTAAATCTCTGACAAATTCTCACTTAGTGTTTCATCAACAAGCATCATAGTGTTGAAACACACACTAACACTGAGAGGGGGGGTGAATCAGTGTTTGGAAATTCAGACTTCTTTTCACACTTTCATAGATTAACTAAATTAAGTGAATAAGATATATGCAACTCAATTAATTATTCACAAACATGTGTACCACAAACTGTATGAAGTATATAAAATATCTTTCTTTTATTTATTTAACTTGAATGAATACAAATAAAACCAATCCTTTAATATATTCAACTTCAATTGAATATGAGAGATCCAACTCTTTGATACAAGACCCAACTTGTAGTTCTCAGATCCAACTGAAAAATGAGGAATCCAACCCTCATAACAAGACTCAGCTTGTAAACATGCACCAACTTGATAGAATGAACTTCCATTCAATCCATTATATATATATATATAATCCACCAAGACACCCTAAGATTCACCACTACTTATGGTTTATATAGTATTTCAATAGGTATAGGATTGTACCATTGTGTCTTTTAACATGAACCATTGCATCTCTTCATTTAATTTAACATAGATAATCTTCTCCTTTTGTTAATTAATTTATAGTGTAAGTTTCTCAATTAATTAGAAGATTAATCTTGATTCAAATTCCGTCTACATGAGATGATCATAGGTATGGATCGACTCCTTATAATGTTCCCATGCTTTTGTAGCATCCCTATTTCTTCAACATATCATATTCAAGATTTTACTAGCTCTCTATATTGTTATGGTGTTAATCTCATAAAATTACTTCACAAGCCCCTAACTATTCATAGAAATCAAATTATGCAAAGGCGCTTTCTTCAACCCACTTCCCTTTATGATCGCGGTCTCAGAACCACATGCTTAGCTATTTCAAACATTGTTCTGTTAGTGATTTTCTCCTTCCTCCCTTATTCTTCTACATGAGACTGTATTCAAGTGTCTAAGGGATTATTTAATTCTATCCCCTTTATGATCCTTATTATCTTTTTTACCTTATCACGTGACCGGTGTTGGAACCAGGTACTCCGGTACTTTGGCCTTCGAGATTACGACATTTGCAATCCTTGTATTCTTCCAGAGTTGTTACCTTCAGGAGTGGTTACATCTCATGCTAGCTAATCCAGTGACTATCATTACTCTCAAAGTTCTCATATTGAAAGTCTGGTCTAATCCTTATGCATTCATTGAAATTTGTATTTTAGATGATTGACGACTCTAAATTAATATTTAGTTGAGGTGGACGGTTTTCATATACTTTGAAACTTCAGAGATTCATGACTCTGGGACTTCGAGTTACTAGAACTATGAAGTAGTCCAATTCCTCTGGAGGTCTACCTACCGAATAAGTCATAAAATGGCGGTGACCGCTTGCTGTCGGTTAACACCTCATGCTTACTCTATTCTTGCACTATGTTTCATCAATGGTTGAGAATTATCCTAAATTAGATCAAGATTAAAGTTACTTCGTGATTCCGGCCTTCGACGATTAGCTGATAACTGAAGCTTGGATATCCTCAAAGTTAGTCATCCTGGAGTGACCTGGCTTGTTGAAATCACTCAAGATGACATGGACCCTAATTATATGTTCCACATGTCACCTTGATTCATGACTTTCAAGGTCTTATGTGCCACATTGACCTTGACATTTTTTACCACCTGATTGGGCCACGTGTCATCTTTGTCTCCTTCCACATGTCTCCCTCATGGATCATGGATTTGTACTTGGTGGCTTCGGTACTTCGTGTCTCTGGGATTTTTTCACTTTTATATCATCCTTCAATCATCGCCAAAGTGCGAAATATGTTTTTCCATCATTTGATCATTCCTTTTCTTGATTCGACGACCTATGTTTACTCTGATAATTCATTCCTTTGGCCCTACTTATCCTATCCTTCCACTACTTCATCCAACGATTGAGAATGGTCCCTAAATGGATCAACAGTTAGCGTTACTTCCAGACTTTGAGATTTCAAGGCTTACCCTATCCTTCCACTTTATCTCAATCAATGGTCGGTGGGATGTCCCAACTCTTCCTTTGATCTGACGGTCGATGGGAGTTCGTGACTTTGGGGCTTCGACCTTCGGGTAAAATTATTTTCGACGGAGTGGTCAATGTCGTAGTTGAACACCATTGGAATCTCCTATCCTCATCCAATGTTCACCATGCATTGCCAAGATTTTATGGACCTCATTCACTTTGGGACTTCGGGGTTCCAGCCTTCAAGTATTCTAGTTTTTTCTGAACTTATTCTCACCGGAATGGTTAGTGCCAAAGTTGACCACCTTATTTCCTTTAGTACAATTTGACGGTTCAACATTTCCATTCCAGATCAACAGTCAACATTTAATTCTAAATTGAATCTTGATCTAACAACTGAGAACTCATTCAAATATCCTTCCTGATCGACGGTTGGCATTTATTTCATGACTTCGAGATTTCGTGGATTCTTCCTTGTCTCCAGTAATCACCTCAGTGGCATAGTGCTGAAACTTATGTTATCCTTCCACTTGGTTTCAATCAATGGTTGAGATTTTGACCCAATGTAATAGAGTTTCCTCATAGTTCTGAGGGTGTTCAATGCTCTTCTTTCTGATTTGTTCATCTCTATTTCTCCTAAGATTTTAATAATTGTTTGTGCATTCTTTTATGGACAAATATTTATTCGTTAACCCTCCTGAGATATTAATTCCTTGTGCTTCATTACTCTGTACGTGGATTCTCTGTATGCTACTTTTTCTTAGCTTTAGGAACATAGGATCACTATCGATCCTGTCGTGATCAATAGTGATCATGAATTTCTTCTTCCCCAAGGTGATCTTCCTTTTTCTCTGATTACTATATATGTTTGACTCATGTTGCCATCAATGACGATACATAATCAATAATTCCAACACATAGTTCCATGTTTTCCTATATTAATTTTCCTTTATGAAAGTCTGATTAAAACCCTATTTCCAAATCCTTTAATTTCATATGTTAACAGAGCACTGTTGTAAGGATCTTACATTCATTGTAGCATATTTCACCTTGAAATCTGATTTTCTACCAGTGTAGAAATGACAACCTAGTATTGAAAGAGTTAGGATTTGATTGAATTTTCTTTTCTTAGATTTAGTTTCCTACTCATGCATATATTGTGCCAACATCATCACAAGCTTACGAGTATCCCTGGTTGATAATTTAATAGAAATCAATTCAATCAATTAAATTTTGTGACACCAACCTCACATGAGGAACTTGTGAACTCATACTAAACTCATATTTCACTAAGTTATAGAGATCTGGAAGCATCCCCCTAGCCTCCTCCTTCAATCTATATAAGGAATACATTCCAAGGGTTGAAGGGAGGAAGAATTGGAGAAACAATCTTATGCTACAGGTTTTCAACCAAGCTCTCTTGTAATCAATCTTCATATCGTTTCATCCTTTCTTATGTGAATGATAAGGAGGAGCTAGATCAAGGATCAAGGAGAGGCCTCAATCTAGACTTAGGGTACAATATGATTGATGTACTATTCTCCATTTATTAATATATATTTGCATGGTTTTCCCCTTCCATTGGTGGTGTATTTAATTATGCACAATGGTAAATGGTATATATAATAGTCCTTGAGTATATTAGGTTAGATATAGCTTATATTTGACATTCCGAGTGCTTGAAGGTTTTAGATGGTATGTGCTATTCTCTTTTGTGTAGGAATCAAGTTGTAGGATATGGAACATGATTTATGGAGCTACATCATCCATGAATATGTAGGGACAACCATTGAGAACAAATTTTGAACCATTCTATATTATTCTCATAGCATAATTTAGGATCAAATAAATTATATCCAGTGGAATACTTTGTTGTTATCTATCCTATAGTCTATCTTGGATCATAGGAATATTTGAGGGAGTGCTCACTTGTCGATAGGCGTGATTTCTCCATAATAGAGCTTGTGACTGCACTAGGAAGGATCTTTGATTCTTCCTTAGATTTGGAATTTCCTTTTCTCCTTTTATTTTTGAAATTTTTTTGTATCTTATTTAACTTCCTCGTCACTCATTGGGTGGTCATATCTATCAAATCAAGGATTTTTTCCCAATTTTCCTACACAATTGTGCTTGGTTTTTTAGAACTAAAGTGATCATTCGCACCTTGCTTCACTATAAAGTTGTGACCTCCTCCCTACAGGTCACATATTTCACTATTGATAGGGTGTGACTGCCTCTTGTAGGTGGGTGTTTTGGGTTTTTGATCTATTTTTCTCTTAGATCTATGTCTAGTCTAGGTCATTGAGACTATCATTGATTTGACCCCTTGTTAAACCTCTCATTCACTATTTGAGTTTCCAAGTGAATTTGAGGTGTTGAGTGAATTTTTTTATCTGGCTTTCTTGATTGAATATGCTACCTAGCGAACAATGACCTAAGCAATACCTACAACATGGTTTTTCATATCTAATAGTGTGATGTCGATCCCTTTACATTCAGTTTGTGTGTGATTGGAAACTTTGCATTGCTATATTTTTGTCCAAGTTCTAAGTTTTGTGTTAAGAACCAAATATCAATATAGCATAGAAAAACCTCAGAATAAGTACTCAACGCCTTGAAAAGGAGACAATTTCAGATAATAAGCCTCTTCGAGGGGGAAACCTCCTTTTACCCCACATAAATGTTCAAGTACAAGATGATTCCAAATGAAAATGTCTCCTTGGTATATATAGGAGACTAGGAGGTATAATTACAACTAATGCAATAAAGTCAACATAAATAAAATAACATTACTAATGTAATATGCCCCAATTAAGGGGTAATGAGCCAATATTAGGGATTAACATGCCCCTCCCCTTGAGACAAGTGTTGTCCGCAACGCTTGAGTAACTCTAGATGCTTCTATATAAAAGACTCATCTTCCCAAGTGGAATCTTCAGTCGATAGTTTCCTCCATTTAATGAGATACTCTGAAATGGATCTATTCCTCAATTGG
>SNQJ01S0002613.1:34285-87869 GCA_010110895.2 Picea sitchensis
CTTTTGCTTTTCTTTCCTCCAATTGATGAGGTGTCAACCTTGTAGGTTGAGGTGTTTTAGAAGAAGGAGCATTGTTCTCTCTATAGATGATAGGATTGGTCCTTCTAGTAGCCATAGCCATATTTTTACTTTCAACATTTCTTTCCACCTTAAATGAATTCTCCAATGATTTGGGTTCCCAAAGGAGAACCTCATGTTAAATGTTATCCTTTAAAGTTCCTATGAATACATCAATAAAGTGCTCATCTGGAATATTTGTTACCTTTATATTCAATCTTTGGAAGTTCTCAATGTGCTCGGTAACTGAACCTTTTTGCTTGAGATTTATCAATTGGCTAAAGAAGGTATTGCTCCTTGTATCCTCATAGTGTGGTATCATTTCTTCCATGAAAATTGTCCAGGTGACGAGTGATTTGCGAGAACAAAGCCATCGATACCATACAAATTGATTGGGTTCTAAATATAAAGAAGCAATTCGTACCTTTTGTGTATGTGGCACATTATGTAGATCAAAGAATTTCTCGATCTAAAGTATCCATGTGATTGGGTCCTTGCCATCAAACTTCCTCATATCGATCTTAGGAACATGGTTGGTCTTCAACCCAAAGTTGGAGTTTCTCCATTCTTGATTCACCTTCCTTGTGTCCTCATCATCAATTTCATGGGATGCATTTTCACTTTCAGGTGTCTTCTCTGTTACGAAAATTTTCAATACTTCCATGATCTCCTCTTTTAAACCATCCATCTTCGTATTTATTTCCTCCAACTTAGCTTCCATCGCTTGTAGTTCATCTTTAGTTACTATCTCCTTTTGTAAATCATTTATGTCCCTACGCATTTCTTCACCTTCATCAAGAGTCCAAGTAGGATTGTCTAAAGGCTTATTTGGTGTAGAAGTTCCCTTTTTGGGTGGCATGTTGGCCAAATATCACTTTTGAACCTTGATTTTGAGGTGGTTCTGCTAGACAATATTTATTTTGTTGTATCTCCCAAGTTTCGTCCCTTTTGGGTATGAAACTTTCTTTTATTTAGTTCTCTAATATTTCTTCTCTACAATTCCACAGGTTTGATCAAAATTGGATGTGCCAAGTGGAATTTATGGTAACTTCCCCACAACTTGCTGATTTTTGGCCTTTCCAGGATATTTCACTTGTATAGCATTCCCCGCACAAAATAATTGACATAAAATTCTGAAACTCGTACCATAAATACTAAAGACTATCCACTATCCAATGAAACTAGTCTCATGCAATTTGGATACTCTAGGAATAAGTTATGATTGTTTTACCTAGAAACCCTTCTTGAGACTAGTCAATAGGACTAGTCAGATACCCTATCTTCCACAAGGTGTATCGACAAATGTAAGATGACCTAGAAGATGAAATTTTTACCAAAGATAACTCACTAATTTTTGTGAATATCCTCTGGAGTTCAGGGTCTAAAATGGTACAAAAAAAAAATTATAGCGAAAATTCAGCAATGACTCAGTTCAGGATGATTCCAGAACCCTATCTTGCATAGGCTGTATCTTCGAAAGTATAATGCCGCAGGAGCTGAAATTGTAACCCAACGTACCTTGATCCATCTAATAAATATCCTCCAAGGCGTTTATTCTAAAACATTGTAGAAAAAACGTTATAGTGAAAATGCTAAGGTGTCTCAAATGTAGCAGCGAAACCCCAAGACCTTGAGCTCTGATACCATATGTTAAGAACCAAATATCAATATAGCATATAAAAAACTCAGAATAAGTACTCAATGCCTTGAAAAAGAGATAATTTCAGATAATAAGCCTCTTCGAGGGGGCAACCTCCTTTTACCCCACATAAATGTTCAAGTACAAGATGATTCCAAATGAAAATGTCTCCTTGGTATATATAGGAGAATAGGAGGTATAATTACAACTAATGAAATAAAGCCGACATAAATAAAATAAATTTCTAATGTAATATGCCCCAATTAAGGGGTAATGAGTCAATATTAGGGCTTAACATTTTGCTTCACATATAGACAATGGAGGCTACTTTCTTGTATCCCTACCGATATCATACAACCTTGAATTTTTTGTTTCACTATTTTGATTTGCATTTAATTTTCTTTATTAAAGTAAGAAGAGTTTTTCATATCATAAGGATGATAGGGTAGAGAATTTGAGCATATTGTTTGAATATTGCATTAGAGTGTTTATCCTTTTAGGATATCATTCAAATTGCTTTGGTTGTTTTGAATGGTTAATGAGAGAGTGGGATGTTGTTTTTTTTGGTTATAAGAATCTAAAAGTGAAAAATATCTCTCCTTTCCTTTAGATAACGTTCATCAAAAGAGAAAGAGTATTCTTTTGCATACATTGTTTTTTTCTTTGCATTAGAAAGTGTCATCAAACACCACTAAAGTTTCATTATGTTACCCTTGAGTAATCAACAACTTAAAAAGTAAAGCTCTCAATTTAAAATTAATTAGACTCTTTCCTTTCTAGAAAACAAAAATTAGACTAAGATTTAGGGCCTTAGTATAGTCTTGAAGAGTAAATTCTCTAAGGTCTTAAAACCAAAACTAGGAGTCACTAGTGAGTGTTAAAATCCATTAGTAGAAAGAAGCATTTTCCAAGAAATCTCCTCTAACATAAGAGTCAAGTACGATGTTGTAATAGGTAAAGTGGGGCGATATCCCCTCTCCACTTATTTTGGTTTCCATTGGACTACTATGTGTACGGGCTTTTGGAAGTGTCAAGCCTCTCCGAGTGGAAAATGATTCTTGAAGCTTAAATCTTATCTTACCTGCCCATATATGTGGTTCTGACCCACAACCGTTTTTCCTGGTTGTTGATTTTAAAAAGGTAGCCATAGTGACCTTTATTAGGACATATATAGAGATGAAGAGGGGTGGGAAGTACCTATGGTACATGAGGTAGACACATAATAGTTTTCTCCATATCCTTTCTTAAGGAAAGAATTTCATATTCTAGCTCTTCACAATTTTCTTCCTTTTTCATCAGCTAGATTCTCACCACTTCTTCCATTCTTATTTTGTCTTCTAATTGAACCTTTAGGTTCATGATAGTATTTTTTTTTTCTTTAAGGCTTTCTAATATTTTGTATTTTGAATCACGATCCTCTTCTTCATATTTTTGCAGCCTCTCCTTTTGTTTCAAATTCTTTTTTCTAAGCTTCTTTATTTCACTTAAGGCACACATGAGTTCTTCTTCAAGATCCACTTCCCCATATGTTTCAACATTTTATTCTTCTTCTAAATCCATCATTTATTTCTTGTTTTCTTCATTAATATTTGTTTATGTGGCCATGAAAATGTTTTCTTCTCTTTCACTATTGAAACTTCTTTCACTACTTTCTTCAGACGAGTCACTAACCCCTTTTGAGAAGAGATTTTTCTTCTTCTTATAAGTGTTCTTCTTCTTTTCATGTGTTCCCTTTTTGTGGTAATGAGGATTTCTCCCTTTATTTACATTATGGTCTTCTTCATCATCACTACTTTAATCCTTTGCATATGGACACTTATCAATAAAATGTCCTAGTTTTCCATAATTAAATCATTTAAATGGCAACTTACCTTTGTATTTGCCATATCCTTTTTTTATTTTTCTCACAAAATGTGCTACCTATGCATTTGATTCATTGTCAAATCTGTCTCTTGATGCATGCTCTTTGTTCTTTGCATTCTTTGAGGCTTTTAAGGATGCTTCTTTCTTTGATGTATTTTATTTATCTATCCTCATTTCATACGCCACGAGGATCACCCACAATCCATCCATTATTAATGAATCAAGATCCTTTATTTCTTCAATGGAGGAAAATTTGGAATAAAATCTCAAGGGGAGTGACATTAACACCTTTTTTACAATCATCGATTCTTCAACCTTTTCACTAAGTCCTTTGATAGTGTTGACAATTTCATCCACACAGAGGAGATATGATGCAACATTTTCTACATCTTTCATTTTCAAACTCTTGAAATATCTTTTATGCGTTTGGAGCTTTGATATATTAACCTTGTCATCACCTTCATAGATATTTTGAAGTTTTTCCCAAATTTCTTTTTCTGATTTACATTGCATCATCTTGACAAACTCGAATTATGTTAGATCGTACAAGATGGAATTCATATCTTTTACATTATGTTCACTAGGATTCTTCCTGATCACATCCGTCAGTGGAGTTGTTGGGGTTGTATAACCAATTGTGACTAATTTCCAAATATCAAACCCAGGGGAAATTAAATATGTTCACATCCTTATGCTCCAAAAGGCATAGATTTTTCCTTCAAACAATGGAGCCTTGTTTGTGTATAAACCTTCTTGATTGTCCATGTGTGCTCCCGAAATATACCTTCGAGTGGTTAGACTGTTTCTAAAGGAACCTCACTCTGATACCAATTTTTTAGCACATGGTTATACTAGGATGGGGGGGGGTGAATCAGTATAAGAATTGTTTTTACTTTTTCAACATTCATCAACCATAAGAAGACAACCACATTGTAGAACATGGAACACAAGATTTACGTGGAAACCCTTTCGAAAGAAAACCATAAAAATTCTCTTTATAATTATTTTTAGGAACCAACCTACTATTATAAATATTTGTAGAAATCAACCTACAAGAGACACCAATCCCCACTAGTAATATGGTACAAATTCTGGTAGGAGACAACCTATTCTTATAGATCTTTGTAGACACCAATCCTCACCACTAAGCACCCTAACTTCAGAAACCCTAAATTCCATAGGGTATATCTATTTATAGAGAAAAACATTTGTAATTTTCACCACATGTAAACTGATATCTCTCCTCCATCTCTTCCAAATTTCAAGGTTTGAAATGTCCTATAAAAACAATTATCACGAAAATGCCAAGATGACTTGAAACTGGTTTCTTAATTCAATTTTTGCTAATCCATTTTTCACACTCACATGTTCTCTTAATGATCTATCTTTTTATACTTTTCCATAACCGTTCATGAAGGGACATGTCTTAAATTAAATAATTAATTCCCAATACCATGGGAAAATACCCCAAATACCATGGAAAAATACCCTAAAACCATGGGTTTGAAACCACCATTTCACTTTTTAATTGTTCACATGCATCCCCTTTTTAATATACTTGTATGTATATATATATATATATATATATATATATCAATCTTGAAAATGTTTGTTATAGTCCAAAAATGCCATATTTGTGCATACAAGACATTGGCCCATCCATTTGCATACTTTGCCAAAAATACTGCTGAGGCTTCCTTCTAAAAACCCTTTTTTTGGATAGTGTACGTGCCCTGATGTACTATAGCATATGTACACAAGAGTTTTTCATTCTAGTTAGCACATGTACTCATGCGTTCTTCATGCTAGTTAGCCCGCGTTTACCTCCAAAAGTTACAAACGTGCAAAATTTGGTGGAGTTTACGGGATATGAAGGGTTTCCTAACCATTTTGCCCCTTTTAGCCCATCCCCAAACCAAATAACCATATTTTTCTCATATAAAAAGAGGTTTTGGGGAGTCATTTATGGAAATGAACAAGATACTAAGAAAATTATGCCAAATCCCTTTACTTTCTTGGCCCAAGAATTGTATCTCATTTTGAGTTTTAGCCTCAACTTTCCACTCCATATTTTCTCCTTATGCAACCCTTCCTCCTTCCCTTGATGAGAGGTTGGTTGTGAGAAGCTAATGTGAGATTGATGCACTTGGAGCCACGACAGAGGATCCCATACTTGGTTCATAGAGAGGTTGCCAACAAAGGTTGTAACCCTTTTTATCTTGAATTTGAATAAAAGAGATTATCCTTGTCCCAAAACCCTATGTTTACATGTTCTTGTTAATTTGAGAATTCATAGCTATGTTTAGACTTTAAAGTGATTATTAGAGATTGCATATGTTGTTTCATTGTATTCCTAACCCCTTGCAGGTCATCTTTGGGAGGAGATATATGATCTAGGAGGTGACAACAAGCGAAATGGGTCGACACAAACCACAAGGACTGAAGGTGAACTCATTAACCCTATCATTCCTCTCTCTCTATAATCACATAGTTTACATGGTTTTGGGGTATATTAAAGGTACATCAGTCTTTTAAGGGAGTTATCTCTATGCATATTCCTTAGACCCAGTTTATGGGGATTTTCCTCATAGCAGAATTGGTGACTCCACTGGGGAGTCTCTCTAGGGTCTTAGTGGGAGATTTTTGTTTGGTTTGATTTTTCCAGTTTATTTTTTAGTTTCCAAGTTTACTGAGTCAGTTAGGGTCTCTGGTCACCATTCAGGTGCCTACCAACCTTCCCTGCCTAGTTGGATGTCCAAACCTTTTTTCTTTTTTTAAAGTTTGCAGCGGTGTACATGCCCTGTCCTCTGTATAGCACATGTACATACACGGTATGCATATTATACAACCATCGTACATACAAAGGATTCTTGTGCACAACACACATCTCTTTGTTTTGGAAGGCTTTTAAAAAAAGACTTTTTCTTTCTTGAAAAGGATCTTTGTGCTTATTAGACCTTTTTGAACTCTTCAGGGTCTCTTTCCTCCTTGAAAAGGATCTGTGCTTATTAGACCTTTTGAACCCTTCGTATTCCCTTTAATTGTGTTTGGTTGGGTTAAAGATTCAGTTTATCTTGCACTTTGTAAAGAACCCTACCTTTCTCTTTTTATTTCCTTTTCTTTCGCTTTCTTGAAGGTTTTAGGTGAACTTATAAGTGTTGCAATCCCTTCATATATTCCAAGCAAACTCTGTTCAAGAAGTGGTTTAGGGTTTGTTTTAGTCTTGGGTTCATTTTTCTTTACCTTGTTTGTGCTTTGAAAAACTAAAAAATATCATTTACTTGTGATTTTCTTTTCTATGCATTCAAAAATAAAAAAATTGTTGCATTTAGTTATGCATTTGTTTTGGTAGTTGTAGAATATTGGTTGTTTATTACAAAAGAAAAAGAGTTCCATTTCCAAAGTTCCTTATTTTCTATTTCCTTGAAAGCTTAGTAGTTTTATTACTATAAAATGAAAAGTGCATTCTAGGAAACTTTTTCATTTTAGGATATTTGAATATACTTCGAAAAGTTTGCATTTGCAAAGATTAAAATCGATTTTTCAATTGTAGAACCTAGTTTTCTTTTGCATGAATGCTCTAAAGATTTTATTTCTTCTCTTTTGTCTTTAGAAAACACCACAAGTTATCTGTACATACCCTTTTGAGTAAATCAATCCACTTAAAATCAACAATTAACACTTAAAATTAACTAGACTTTTGTTTGTAGGATTCACCAAGTAGTCTAGTCTCTAGGGCCTTGAAATAGGAGTGGAGAGGAAACTCTTCAAGGCTCCTTAAACAAACATAAGAGTATGTGATAGGGAGTGTTAGAGTCAGGTTTCATAAGAATCATTCGGTACCCCCCTCTAACACAAGGGATAAACATGAAGTCATGTGAGGAAAGCTAGAGGAGATAACCCCTCCAAAGCCGGACCAAGCGTAGTGGGGATCGTATATTGAGGGTCATTCTTGGGATTTACACTTATTTCATTTGACTACGGAGCCTCGTGCACCTCGAATCCGCTCAATATCCTCAGTTGTCTTTTGGACCATTTTCCTTTGGCACCCTTGAAAGGATTCAAACTTTGTTATCTTGCTCATTATGATCAACCCGACTGTCGACTGTACCCTCCTAATGATTGACTACGAGTTGGAAACCTAGTTGCATGTTTTTAGGGACTTACATAGGTGACTGTGGGGGTCTACCGCGATACCTAGGGAAGACGTCATATCACACTTTGCAAATTATACTCGGAGGGTGTTTTCATGTTCGATCTACACTTGCACTGCTAAGTTTATCTAGCGTCGATTGGAGTAACTGTCCTTCCTGCTAGTCAGTTTTTTTCTTGATTTTCCGTTAGGAAATTTTTAGTGTGTGCTCTGTGTTTTGCACTAGCTCAACCTTAGAGTTTCGGTTGATAATTTTACAAGGTGGAAGATAAACAACTTCATCGTTCACATAAACTTCAAGGTCTGCCACCAGTCACAGGCTAGATCAAGAGGGTTCATTTGAAGCGACAGGGCCACAAGAAATTGTACTTGAGCCAACTCCTAGAGAATACTTTCCTGCATCATAGGAGTCCACCATTTCTGACCTCGAAGCTGAAGTATTCATGCCTGAAAACCCTTCAATCACTTACTTATCAATGCTTCTTCTTATTCAATTAGTCCCTCCTGAGGTGACTTCACCCGAGCGTCAGTTTATTAGACGAGCGATGATGGAAGCAACTAGTGCTACCTCTTCTAGGAGTCCTCATACTCCCATATTGTCTATTGCGGGACGGGGTGTCGTTCCTCCTCCCCACCTCCATGTATTAGGACTACAACTATCTAGAGACCCACTACTTTGGGCAGTGGCACAATCCCTTCAATGACTCTAACCATTGTTCCCTCTATCCAGAACGTGTCTGGTGCTCCCTTTTCATATGGGATGTCAAGTTTCAACTATATTTTGATCCTAACCTACTCTAGTCTACTTACTTTTGGTCTAGGGGTAGGGATCTCTAATTCTCCCTTACAAGGATCTGTCATGGGCACCGCTACCCTGTTTAACGATATCCCTTATGGTGGGGGTCATATCCCTACTCCGTCCCCTTCACTTGGAGGCGCTTTCCTGTAGTCGATCAGGCTTAACAACAAATTTGGTTTGTTAAGTGGGGGGAGTCATGGACCTTAGTCCTATATGAATCTGATAGGGTTGATTCCTTTTTCTTTGTTCGGTGCGTTTTGAAATAACACTTTCTCATCGTCTACTTTCTAGGTAGGGTGAAACCCTATTTTTGGTAAACCAAACCCTATTCTAGGCTTCATTAATTCATAGGTAGCGATGACAAGACTTTACTCCTCACAAGGTCTTAGAAATTCATGGCAGGGATCATTTCCTTCGCAAGGGATTTCGATTGAGGGCAACCCCTCCCACACTTAGTGGAACCTGGGGAAGGGTTCAGTACCTATGTCAGGAGGGTTGGCTAGGGGCATCCCCAAAAAAGGTTCTTGAAATGTCGTATAGGGAGAAATCCATACACAAGGCATGTCATCCAACTACAGGAATCAATCAAAGATGCATAATCAAATGAAAACTCCTTTTACTGGTCAGGGCCACCATAGTTTCTACCAAAACCCTGTCCAACAGCCAAAATTTTCTTGGCAACTTGGTTCCAGCCAAAATCCAGGCCCCTCTTTTAATTTGAATCCACCACAACCTAGACTACCTTTCCTGTAAACAATTCATTTTCCATACTTGTCGAGACTATTGAACGACCCAATCTGTCATGATCCATGTTGGCCCCTGATGCCAACTAAGTTTCCCTCATATATGCATATGTTTGAAGGCAATCTTGGAGAGGAACCAGGTGATAATGTTATGGAATTTCATTTATAGTGCTCATCCAACTCGTTAAAGGATGATGCCTTTCAGTTTTGTTTGTTTCAACGCACTCTTATAGGGGGTGTCGTGAAACAATATATCGATCTCGATAGCTTGAATTATGCTTATTTTAATGACCTGACTATGGTTTTTTAAAACCATTTCTAGTTACCAATAAGATACAATTCCAGCATTGAGTTGTTGACCAACTTTGAGAAAACAAAATTCATCCATATCTCAGATCACATCCGAGAATGGAAGCGACAAAAGAGCTTGATCAAAGTTAAGGTCCCTCCCGCATTTTTTCTCAAGTGGTTCCTAAATTCCTTGGTTCTTTGTGTATCCAAATATGTCGTGACATCTAGGGTTTTTTATGAAGAAGAGGCTATCATGAGATCCCAACAAATGGAGTTGATTTACTCTCAATCTGGTATGTTGTATGAGATCCTGCCCAATGCACCGTGGTCGAATTTCGACAATATCAAACCAAATTCTAGGCCTCATGCCAATGGCATAGTAGGCTCAACAAAGAGAAAGCCCACAGATCAATTGACTAATCAATTACAACAGGTACTGATTCAATAGACTATGGCCAGACAAACTCCTAGTTCGGTTTCCCCCATAACCCAAATGTCAGATGTACAAAATGTGCAATCAACGAATCCCAAGGGTAACCAGAAATCCGAGGGAAAGATGAAATCTAAAAACAATAAGGGTAAGGGGGATAACAAGGCTGCAAATAATGATAGCAAGGGAAAAAATGAAAAGAGGAAGGTAAAGTTTCTGTGTAATATTTGCATGGATGACCACTTGAATCACTAATGCCCTCGACTTGAGGAAACCCAAAATATATTGGCATAGTAGAAACCTATTGTGTTAACGAACCCTTTTACACAAGGGAAAACTTTGGCTCAAGCTTCCTCATCCACCAACACGCCTTGGTAAATTAGGGAGCCCTCATGCCTAATACTAAAAATGGAGACACAAACGTTTATATGATGAAGTCTGATGCTCATACGCATACCGGGGCTCATAATTATGGAATGCCAGAATCTGCTGAGAAGGGAAAAGAAGCCTCCAACCCACTGCCTCCTCTTCAAATTGAGAATATTGTAGGGGAAAAATGGCTTGCATCGCTAAGGGTTCATTTAAAAAGGCTTCTCACAACCCAAATGCAAGGGCTTCTCATAATTACTTTGTCGTGCAGAATCTGGCACAAACTCCTTGTGCAATGTCTGCAATGGACGTCCTCCAGAGTTTCCCCTCACAAAGGAAATTACTTTTGTCTACCTTGGGAGTGACTCAGACTACTAACTTAGGAATGATTGTTTTTTACCCTACAGATTATAAAACTCGTATACCTCACCACATTTCTTTTTAGATAGTACTGGTGTATGCCATGAAATCATTGACATGAAATGTTTTCCATATAGTGGTTGATGAGTGTGTTTCAACCTGCGTGATGTCATTATCATGTTGGAAGGCCATTGGCCAACCTTAATTGTCTTTGTCGCCCACGTTGCTAATTGCATTTGACAGTCGATATTTTATACCACATGGCATAATTCCCTCCTTCCCCATGAAATTGGAGGGAAAAACCATGTGCATCGAAGTAGAAGTAGTTGATGCGCTTCTCGACTACAATCTCTTATTAGGATAGAGTTGGACCTATGCTATGAAAACAGTTGTATCCACCATTTTTCGGGTCTTATGTTTTCCTCATGAAGGTTAGATCATAATTGTTGATCAATTATACTTCTCCCACTTGACCCTTCATCGGGGGCATCCATGGTCCTAATGATTGACAACTTGTAGCCAGGTATCGTCAACTTAGGTGCTAGTTTGTTTCCAAGTTTAATGGGGAATTTTGATTATCTGTCACCTCCTAATGATGTCGAGTTTATTTCGGTTGTCCTCAACTAGCCGAAGGCTATGATATTTTAAGTCACGTCTTTTAGAATGAGTTACT
This sequence comes from Picea sitchensis, assembly GCA_010110895.2. Classification (NCBI taxonomy): domain Eukaryota; kingdom Viridiplantae; phylum Streptophyta; class Pinopsida; order Pinales; family Pinaceae; genus Picea; species Picea sitchensis. The sequence goes on from SNQJ01S0002613.1 coordinate 45,663, forward strand.
TTAACGACCCATGGATTTTACCTTCCCATTGGCTTCGATGGAAGGGTTAGGGCACCCTGGAATGGCTATTCCCTTATCCATTGTTGAGGTTGCATACAATATTGTCCAGCAAGCCTCAACCAACCCTGATTTGGCTCCCCCGCAGGAGATCTATCTCGTTCTTGAGCCTATTTGGGCTCAATAATCTATCACAAGTTACGATCCTTTGGACTTAGTATTTCCCTTTGACGACGCGATTTTGGAGGCAATGACTGGGCCATAGAGACCTTGGGACAATCTTACCCATAGATCTTATTTCTTACCCAAGATGAGGAGAATAGAGGCAGGAGAGTTCATTAAGACCATGAATGGATATTCCCCTTATCTTGTTAACCCTCTGGCCATGCACAAAATCTATGCCAAGGGAAACATGGCAAGTATAGCTAAATCAATTCCTATCGGTATCTCTAGAACCCCCAGCATCGTGTAAAACATCTTCGTTAGAGCAGATTGTTCCCCCAAAGAGAGTCATATCTACACCGAATTATTTAGAGATTTATGCGTCATCTTTTCCTGGTACTATGAGGAGATGCCAGGCATTGACCGACATATTGTTGAACAGGAGATCAAATCTTACCCCAATGTTAAGCCTGTCCAAAAGAAGCTTCACCCAATCAATCCTCTCAAGGCAGTAATGATCAAGGATGAGGTAGAGAAACTCATCAAGGATGGTTTCATATATCTATTTCAATTGACATAATGGGTGTCGAACCCTATTCCTATCAACAAAAAGAAAGGTACAATACATGTGTGTATGGAATTTCGTGATCAGAACAAAGCTTTCCCGAAAGATAATTGCCCAACACCATTCATTGACTATATTCTCGATGAATGTGTGGGTTGTGAGGTATTTTATTTTATGGATGGTTTTTCTGGGTACAATTAGATTCAAATAAATCTCAAGGCCCAACATAAAATGACATTTATTTGTCCTTGGGGTACATTTGCATAGACGAAAATGCCTTTTGGCCTTAAGAACACTAGAGCCACTTTTCAGCGGGTCATGTTGTTTTCCTTCCATGACCTCAAACACATAGTCGAGGCATATCTTGATGATCTTGCATCACGTTCTCGTAAGAGATCCAATCATCCCGCCCATTTATGACATATCTTTGAGAGGTTTCTCTACTATCGAATTCGCCTGAATCCAAATAAGTGTAGATTTTGCGTGACATCGGGAGACTTGTTAGGTTTTATCCTATCAACTAAAGGGATCATGGTCGATCCTCTGAAGGTTGAGGAAACAGTTCAATTTCCTCCCCCGCGCGCAATCCCCCAGCTTCAAAGTCTACAGGGAAAAGACAACTTTCTTCGGTGTTTTGTTGTCAACTATGTTGAGATTACGAAAGGGTTTATGCATCTCTTGAAGAAAGGGGTCCCAATATATTGGGATGAAGTAGATCAATGCTCTTTCAAAGCATTGAAATTTTCTCTGACGTCTACCCCTCTGCTCAGTCCTCCAGATTATGGCAAGGATTGTTTGTTGTATTTGGTTACCGCAGAGTCTACTATTGGCATGGTCTTGGTCCAAGAGGATGACATGATCAACGAGAATTATCTATTATCTTTGTTGAACTAATCTCAAAACTTCCTGTCGAGAGTGGTAATAATTTTCCCGAAGAGTCACTGATCAATGGGGATATTTTCCTTATTCCATATTCGTACCTTTGGTATGGATATATACCTGTGTATCTTCAGACTTTGAAGTGCCCGTCTTCCTTCTCGTGATGAGAGTTGGTGAATACTCCATCAAGCATAAAAATATCTTATCATCGATGATACTTTATATCGTTGAGGAGTGGATTCCATTCTTCATCATTGTCTCACTCACGAAGAGGCATAACTTGTGTTGAATGACTGTCACACATGAGCATGTGGCGGTCACCTATCTATTTTGGAAACAACCCATAATATTCTTCATGTTGGATACTTTTGGCCCTCGTTGATAAAAGATTGTGTAGAGGTGGTCAAGAAGTGTCACACGTGCCAGATCTTCTCTCAGAAGATGCGGGAACACTCTTCTCCCATGTTTCTAGTTATTTCATTGGTCCCTTCACCAAGTGGGGGATTGATTTTACTACATGCCACCAAGTTTCATCTAGGGGGCATCACTATATCATCGTAGTGGTAGACTACTTTACTAAGTGGGTTGAGGCTATGTCGATGTTCAACAATGATGGAGAAATGGTTGTACTTTTAGTTTTTAACCAGATTGTAGAGAGGTTTGGTATTCCAAAGGAGATTGTCACAGATCATGGAAGTCACTTTCAGAGCAAGATAATGTCTGAGTTAACATCAAAACTAGGGTTTAAGAAAGAATATTTGTCACCTTACTACCCATAGCCGAATGGGAAATTAGAGGTTGTTAATAAGTCTCTCAATACTATTCTTCAGTAGACGATCAATTCGGCCAAGTTGAATTCGCATTTGATGTTGTACTTGACACTTTGGGATTATTGAACCTTAGTCAATACTGCCACCAATTTTTCTCCTTTCCAACTCATTTACGAGATGGAGGCAATCTTTCCCATAGAGTTCCAAATCCGTTCTCTTAAGTTGGTAGTGGAACTACTACCCAAAACTACTCCACTTGAAGAACGTCTTTTATATCTCGAGCAGTGTCAAGATGCAGCCTTAGCCAACGAGGATCACAAACAACATGTCAAGTGTCAGTATGATCAGTCTGTCTGCCCTTGAGTTTTGTCTGAAGGAGATCTTGTCCTAGTCTATGACCAAGATAAATATCCCTTGGGGGAAAGTAAATTCAAATCCATTTGGTTTGGACCGTTCATTGTTAAGAAAGTTTTAGAAAAGGGTGCCTATCAATTGGTTTATTTCAAGGGTAACGCTTAATCGGAGCCTAGAAATGGGCTCTACCTGAATAAGAATTACACTTAGATCGTTCAATTGGGTGTGACTTCTTGTATATAATGTATAGCTTTATTTATACAGTCTTGTCTTTTTGTTTTATGGACATTTAGTTTATTGTGTTTCTTTTCACTATGGCAGATGTCAAGTGAATCTGAGGTCTATGTTGGGTTCACAGATGGTGCTAGCCAACACACTCAGGGGCTTTCTTTTGCAACTTAGGTGATCTTTACACCCTTTGGTTAGTTGATGTATTCTGGAGATATTTTTCCAGGTGAAGCAACCAATAATGTTTCTGAGTACGTCGTCGTAATAGAATTACTACGTGATTCCTTGTCACATGGTATTTTTCACCTCCGGGTTTATCTAGATGCTCAAATTCTCACGTCTCAGTTAAATGGAGTATACCATGTCTACTATCCCATCCTTCACTGAACATTCCTTAGGGTACGTCTCTTAGAACACTATTTTTATTATATTACTTATATTCATGTTCCTAGGAGATCTAATCAACTAACTGATACATTGGCTAATCATGTATTAGATTGGCATATAGCTCACACATAAAAGTAAAAGAACACACATGCATGCACATGTAAATACATTTGTAGAAAATGTTTATCCATAAGGAAAAAATATGTATATATATAATAATGTGGCCAGAAAATAAGGTCATAAGTACAAAAGTGGGTCATAAAGCCTCAAATAGATTCGGTGTACATCTTTGGGCTCAAATCCTCACTATATAATAGAGTCCAAAATGTGCCCCCGACACATATGTGGTCCAGTACTAACTATGGGCTAGGCCTGTTAGCCCTATTATAATTAACTATGGCTTTCGCAAGATGCAGGAATGGTTGAACCCAAGTCTTGGGTACCCCTACAACATGTGGTTGCATGGTCGGGGGAAGGTCCTCTATCTCTACCATCGACACTGCATGAGTGAGAGTTTTTAGGTTCCTCTCTACTCGTCACAATACTCTCTCAGCTTCTTCGGTTGGTAGTCCTCCTATAGCTACTGTTCCTCCTGCTGCTACTAGTCCAACATCTGCTCGAGGACGATGCCTGGTACTGGTGAAGTCGGATGGTCATACCGGTCCCACATCTATATATTATAGATCATTGAGTTAGTACTTTGAAATTACCATAAAAAGGATAACATTTAAAATTTTAAAAATAAAATAACTTTAAAATGTGTTCACCTATATCTTTGTGCTCCTCACTAGGGTGCATAGGCATATCAGTATCCCTTAGGAAATTGATCCCTGCGTAGGGGTATTCCTTGATCAAAAGAATTTGATGGGACCACCATTCAAAAAAATTGTTGTCAAAGGCCTCTTGTACTCTCCCTACACCCTGTCGAGGTAACAAAGTTTCCCACCTACATAATGTTGGAAAGGAGGCAATATGGGCTCGTACTGTCTCCCACAGGTTAAGGATTGGCACTCTCTTGAAAAATAAAGTGCACAACATGGTCCCGAACCTGAAGTTCTTGTTTTTTCTTCTTCAAAAGTCAATAAGTTGTTTTTTAATATATGTGAGCATTGTAGTGCTCCAGTAAAAAATGGTGATGTCTAGACACTGAGTTGCACACTGCATCTGTGCACGTGAATCTTGATGAAGTTTCAAAGATCCCATGATCCACCCAATCATGTAAAATACTATCTGAATATTGAGTCTTGTGATCTTATGAATTGACACCTGAGATACTACTTTCTTAGTGCTAGCTTCACAATACATGCCAATGTAATATTCTATGTTGTGCGGTCTTGGAGGAAAGGTCCTTAAGTTGATTGGTTCCCCCCTCCTGGAGACCTGACCAAAAAGTAGGTATCCTCCATCGTCGGAGTCAATGATTTGCCCTTTAGCATGAAGGCCTCTACATATACAATACTCTATAATATGGCTCAGTAGCCTGGGTTGTGCCCTCATGAATGGACGCTGAAATAATTTCCACATACGACACTGCTTAATCATGGCAATGGTCGCTAGATCCTCCTCTATCAAGAAATATAACTCCTCATGTTCTCTCTCTCACCAGTGAACATACATCCTGTTGCAAAACAATTTGTGAGGTTAGTCCCTTATTTCATATTTTAAAATACTAAAGATATGTAGACAGTATGTCTTTAAGACAATCACATATGTACGCGGGTTAAGTGTTACGTTTCCTGCATACATATGCATGTTGATCGTGGACAACTCACGTACATGCGGGCCCAACCTTTTTACTAGGGAGTGTACCCTCTAAATAATGAAATACGTAATAAATATTGAATGAAAAGGATGAGAGAGGTCATTTGTACTTACTTGGTTCATGTTTGAAGATATTTCGTCAACCGTAGCTCCTCAAATTCTCTTTTTAAAGAACAGGATTTTTTGGATTTTTGGTTATTTTCCAATTTGCAGTGGTTAAAATGAGTGTCCACCTCTATTAATAGACTTTTTTGGCTCTTTTTGCCCCATTTTGGTCTTTTTTTTCGCTATTCTTGGCCCAGTGGGTGTTGGAGTTTCTTTTTGAGATATTTTTGGGTCGTTCTAATGAACTATTTCTTTTGGTTTGGTGTATTTGTGAGACGGGTTACAATCACATCATCCCATGGTAAAGTTGTTTTTCAACATTTGCATATAGGTTGTGTTCTCATCACCTTGAATCTTCCATATTGTCGATTTTTTTTTCTTTTCCATAGGATCGATCCCACCAAAGTGCGACACAAGACCTTCTATGTTCCTTTAGAAGTGTCATAATTAGGTGGTAGAGCCTTCCTCTACATGGATTCCCTAGGTAGATCCTTTGCTACATTTTGGCGTCCATGCTGTGATTTTTTTTTCCATAGGCTTGGGAGTCCTTTTAGTCCCTCCATAATTGTATATCGAAGCCCCATTATTCTTCATCTTGTATGGCTCATACCTGAGGGACTCCCTATGATCATGGATTTTTGTCTTTCAGGATCGCTTAAACTTTGAAAAGAACATCTAACGAGAGATTATTTATTATTTTCGGTCTCATTTGGATTAACTAAGAAAATACACCCCCCCTGGAGTCTTCTTTAAGCCTTTTTCAGACTCTCTAAAATTGAAAAGATTTCCAAGAGATCTTGTTGCCCTTCACGCTTGTAAAATTAAAATTTGAAGGCACATCTGTCTGACGGTAGTTTACCCCTTTTTCGGTCCGGACAATTAATTTATGAATAAAGGTATGCCCTAGGAGATTTAGTTCTCTAGGAGAATATTCTTAGGCTTAAGTTTAATCCTTTTTTGGGCCTAAGGGGATAAATTTTCGAAAAAGGGCCATTCTCCCTGGTTTTGGTTTATCTCTTTTTCGGGCCTTGGAGATTATCTATGAAATAGGAACCCCCTTGGAGTCCATATTTAATCTCTTTTCATACTCCCTAAATATGAAAATATCGTTGAGTGGCCTTGTTCCTTTCACACTCATTAATTGGTCTAGAAGGAATATCTATTTGGCATAAGTTTAACCCTTTTTCTGGCCAATATATTATCTAGGGAAAAGGTACACCTCGAGAGGCATGTCTCACCGGGAGAGTTCTCCTAAGTTATATTTTATAATTTTTCAAGCTAAGGGGAATAAACTTAGAAAAAGGTTGTGAGTCCATATTTAAGTTCTTTTCAGACTGCTTAAAATTGAAAATATAGTCGAGTGATCTTGTCTTAGTCACACTCGTTAAAATGGTTTTGAAGAGACGTCATTTTAGTCTAATTTTAATCCTTTTTCGAACCGACTGGACTAATTAAGAAAAAGGAACACTCCAGAGTCTTCTTTTAGTTTTTTTCATACTCTCTCAATGTGAAAAACCACCGAACTTACCTTCTCTGGGCTTGTAAAACTTCACATGGAAGGAGTCTTGTTGTGTCATACTTAATCGCATCTCATGTCTCATCCTTGCGTCTTTGGCCTAATGCTAGTTTCATGTTTCTATTAACTAAACTTTCAAAGAATTCCTTAAATGAAAGCCCTGTAACACTTTTTCCTTCACGATCTGACACCTTGACCCATGGAGGAATTTTCCCGAGTGTCCTTATCCTGCCCATGTCTCCTTTCACTAAGAATTAGTATGTTCCATGCGCTTGGAACTAGTTTTCTTTCCCGTGACAATCATTCCTCCTTTATAACGTAGCATTATTTTATTCCTTTTCAAGATCGTTAAAAATTTGAAAAAGACAAAAAAAAAATCAAATATTTCAAAAAGAGGGGATGTGTTATACATTCTATTTTATCGACAACAAGATAGTCACCCTTGGACAAATCACATCATTCCATTTGTTCTGCAAGCATTGGGATCTAGTATGACCTTAGGAAGTTGTTCTCTTTACATAGAGTTGTGTCCTCCTTCGTTTGGTTACTCTTCCAAACATATGGACAATTTTTGGTGCCTCCTGTATCACAGACTTATGTCAATAAGATGTTGCCTAAGTCTCATCATTTTGTCATTATTTTTTCCAAGGGAATTTCTATCCAACCTAAGTCAGACATTCTACAGTTTATCTCTTAACCTTCATGAGTCAGCCATCCCGAGAGTCTAGTCAAAATCAAATTTAAAATCAATGAAGTTTTGTGCCTGATGATTGAGGTCCTCCAGTATTTCCCCGACAACATGTCAAAGACCTCAGAGTAGTGAGTCTTACACTCCTATTTTACTCCTACCTGAGTTTTGAAGATCTTGAAGTTGTTTCTTGAGCTATGAAGTTATCATCTCTAACTAGAGGCATTGATGCTTCCTTAGTATGTATATCACATTGTACTTGTATATATTCATATGATCTTGAGATGTAGATCTGCCGTGTATTGTTCATGACTACACTTTATATAGATATTCGTATTTGTCTCATAGTCATTTATGAAATGGATCTGCAGTGTACTTTATTAGAATCCATGCTTAGTTCATCCCGAGCATTTGTATGCCCACCTCAAAGAGATTATCATTATTTTTCAAATGACACACTCACGGACACTCGTCACAGGCTCACTCAACTATGTGTCTTCCCACTATGTAAATATATTGTAAAATATTTCAGCCATCAGTTTCTATTTTGACCTCACACATTAGGGGGAAACTATTGTAGTCCAAAAATGCCATATTTTTGCATACAAGACATTGGCCCATCCATTTTCATACTTTGCCAAAAGTATTGCTAAGGCTTCCTTCTATAAAACCATTGTTTAGATAGTGTACGCACCCTGCTGTACTAATAGACTATGTACACATGTGTTTTTCATGTTACTTAGCCTTCGTACACATGCATTATGCATGTTATTTAGCCCACGTTTACCTCCAAAATTTGCAAAAATTATAAAATTGTGTGGAATTTGACGAAGTTTACGGGCTATGAAGGGTTTCCTAACCATTTTACCCCTTGTAACCCATCCCCAAACCAAATAACCATATTTTTCTAATATAAAAAGAGGTCTTGGGGAGTCACTTATTGACATGAACAAGAGAATAAGAAAACTATGCCAAAATCCCTTCTCTTTCTTAGCCCAAGAATTGCATCTCACTCTGATTTTTAGCCTCAGATTCCCCTCCAACATTTCTCCTTATGCAACCCTTCCTCCTTCCCTTGATGAGATGTTGGTTGCAAGAAGCTAAAGTGGTATTGATGCATTTGGATCCACGACAAAGGAGCTTGGATTTGGTTCATAGAGCGGTTACCAGCAAAGGTTGTAACCCTTTTTATCTTGAATTTGAATAAAAGAGATTATCCTTGTCCCAAAACACTATGTTTACATGTTCTTGTTAATTTGAGAATTCATAGCTATGTTTAGACTTTTAAAGTGATTATTAGAGATTGCATATGTTGTTGCATTGTATTCCTAACCCCTTGCAGGTTAGCTTTGGGAGGAGATTTATGATCTAGGAGGCAGAAACAAGTGAAAGAGGTCTACACCAACCACAAGGACTGAAGGTGCAATTATTAAACCTCTCTTTCCTATTTCTCTCTCTCTCATTACTTAGTTTACATGGTTTTGGGGTATATTAAAGGTATATCAGTCTTTTAAGGGATTTATCGCTCTGCCTATTACTTAGAACTAGTTTAGGGGGATTTTCCCCATAGCAATGTTGTGTGTATTGTAATTCTATAATACGCAATTAATGAAATCATTAATTATTTTACATCAATGACAACAATTCGATCAATCTACCACTTTGTCATTGATGAAAATCCTGCAATGAAACACATATTCCACCATGCATAGAAATAATTATCACCTTGTCTACAACTATCCTAGGAATAGAGATAATTTTTCCCCTATCTACCACTATGTACCTTCGACATCAACATAAAAGGTATGCTCCCCCTAATCTTGTGCTTCTCTTTAATATTTCAATCGAAACTCCAGTCGATTTTCATGTTGGGTCGATCCTCGGTAAACCACTTGAAAATAAATCATTAGAAATTAAGAGGAATAATGCATGATTGTACAACTGACGATACACAACGATATGAAGTCCTCAAGCATCTAGTCAAATTATTCTAGGATTATCCATTAATTCAACCACAACCTATCCTAGTATTCGAAACCAGTCCACAATTATGTATTTCATGTCTCCTCTGCAAAGATATGAAAGCATGATTTCCATTCCTTTGATTTTTATGGTGAGGATGTTGATATAACACTGATTTTTGCATTGTTTGATCATAGGAAGTAAGCTCAAGTTCAAGGTCACCTACAAGAGTATAAATACCTGTAATATTGGAAACAATGTCATATGTACACTCAAATTCTACCATGTGAGGAGAAGGAAACTCATCAATCTGCTTGACACAATCAATAATAGGTTTGTCTTTAGAAGACTAGTATGAACTCCACCTGCGACAAATAAAACTCCCATGGTTGTAGCAAGGCCAGGTGTAGCTAGGGAGGCCAAATCAACATCATATCAAAGACATGTCTTAATGAATACAAAACTTTGGTAATAGATGATTTCATCTAATATTTCAATACTCTTTTCAAACTTCAAGATTCTATTTAACTTAATATTTGTTTTCTCCAGTTCCTTTCTTAAGGAAATGATTTCAGATTCTAGCTCTTCATAGTTTTTTTTCCTATTTCATCAATTGGATTCTCACCACTTCTTCCATCCTTGTTTATTATTCTAAATGAACCTTTAGGTTCATGATACACTTTTATATTTATTCAAGGCTTTCTAACATTTTGGCTTTTGTATCACGATCCTCTTCTTCATACTTTTGTAATTGCTCCTTTTGTTTCAAATTATTTTTCTTAAGATTCTTTATTTTGATTAAGGAACACATGAGTTCTTCTTCAGGATCCACTTCCCCATCTGTTTTGACATTTTCATATTCTCGTGAATCCATTGTTTCTTTCCCTTTGTCTTCATAAATATTTATTTTTGTGGCCATGAAAATATTTTATTCTCTTTCACTATTGAAACTGCTTTCATTGCTTTCTTCAGATAAGTCACTAACCCCTTTTGAGTAGATATTCTTCTTCTACTTATAATATTTCTTATTATTTTCATGCTTTCCCTTTTTTGGTGATGAGGTTTGGTCTTTTTATATATATTATGGTCTTATTCATCATCACTACTTCCATCCTTCGAATATGGACACTTATCAGCAAAATTTCCTACTTTTCCATAATTGAAGCATTTAAAGGAAAGCTTACCTTTGTGTTTTCCAGATCCCTTTTGTGTTTTCTCACAAAATATGCTTCATATGCATTTGATTCATTTTTGAAGCTATCAATTGATTCATTCTCTCTGTTCCTTGTCTTCTTTGAGGCCTTGAAGGTTACTTCTTTCTTTGATGGTTTTTCTTTCTCTGTCCTCATTTCATATGCCATGAGGATCCCATGCAATTCATCCATTGTTAATTAATAAAGATCCTTTATTTCTTTAGTGGTAGAAACATTGGAATAAAATCTTAAGGGGAGTGACCTTAACACCTTTTGTACAATCATCGATTCTTCAACTTTTTCACCAAGTCCTCTGATGGTGTTGACAATTTCATCCACACAAAGGAGATAGGCTGCAACATTTTATTCATCTTTCATTTTCAGACTCTCAAACTATCTTCTATGAGTTTGGATATTTTCTATATTAACCTTGTTATCACCTTCAAAGATATTTTGAAGTTTGTCCCAAGTTTATTTTTCCAATTTACAATGCATCACCTTGACAAACTCAGATTTCGATAGAATGCACAAGATGGAATTCATAGATTTTGCATTATGTTTAGTAGGCTTCTTCCCAACCACATTTATTGGTGGAGTTGTTGTGGATGTATAACTATTCACTACTAATTTCCAAGTATCAAACTATTGACGTGAACAAAATTCGCTTTGTCAACGATAGATGTTAACCCCGATAAGAAGTCCCAATTAGACCTCTCACCATTTGGGATAAGAAACCCATCCAAATTCTATTCCGACAACCATTTTAGGTTTTGGGTTTACCGGTTGTGGCCTGGTCTATTGGTGAAGGTTTTCTAATCTAAACAATGTGTTAGCACTGAAAGTCACACTTTGACTGCTAAAGTGTAAGCTCAACACCCATCAAAATGTAAAAGATAATTTTGGTTTTGAATAGGTGGATCAACAATATGGAGAAAGAAATGGAGAGGGTTGCGAACTACATATCAGTAGGCTACACCTATGGGCAATGGAGTCACAAACATCCTACTCATCGAAGGCACAAAATCTGCTCAACAGAAAACAAGATTATACGCTGATGAGTGGAAGAATGAGGAAGGAAAACATAATGTAGAATGTTCACTAAATAGAGATCCTCTCAATTTAATGAATCAACAAATACATGAATATAAACAATGATTGATGGGAAAAATACAGTAGATCCTCTGCTAATTAGGGATCCATAAATCATTGGCAGCCTTTGATCATCAAATCTAAAATATATTGAAATAAGAAGAAATATAAACAAAAGGGTTACAATCTGAAATCACATCTCTCATGAGTCTCCAATAGCAGTAATGATTACAATCATAAAATGCCCACAGGCTTACAAATGAACACACACAGGAAAACTGCTTGCTCCTAATCTCTCTAGCCTCTCTTGGCTCATGAATCCAACCCCCCTACCCTCTTGTACAATGAATATATATCCATATAGGTCCTTTCCATCTCACCCATTCGAAATCCAACCCCTTTCCCAAAATAGAAACAACTACAAATAGAAAATGACATGTTTTAACTAATTTCCTACTTTTCTGGAGGCGAAATTTTGAAAACTAGGCTTCCAAATGCCACTTGTAATTCTCAAACCATAACAGCTGTGTAAAATCTGAGAACGTTTTTTTTAGAAAAACTAGTTATGAAGAAAAAACTCTCTCAGTTTCTTTAAATTCATCTATAGCTGGCCGCAACAGGTGTCACAAAAACATGTCTCAAACAAGAAAACATGAAAACTGAAAACATAGGGCTCAAAGATTCTTTCGAATATCCCAATCTATGACACCTGTGTAAAACATGAAAGAGTTTAATGTTCTTGTGTCTTTTCTTGACAATAGCCTCCTTTGGATTTTTAAAATTCATCTTATTTCACCCGTAAATCCTCCTGGAAGTCAACTAGTCAAAAATGCTAGTTCAACAGTCTTAAAACAAAGTTTCAGCAGCACGTTCCGTAGAACTACTTCTATGTCCAATAACTCTCTAACCATAGCACATTTCGAAAAAATGAGAGAGTTTTTTTTTATTTGATATGTGATGAACAAAAACCTCCTATAGTTTTCAAAAATCCCTTCCCATTTGTTCATAGTACAATTTTTAAGTTTGTCACTCAAAAATGGTATAAACGTCTTTGCAAAATAACTTTGCACAATTTGGTCTCTGTCAAAATTTCGCTAGCGCCCATCTGTGTATCCTGTCAAACTATCGGTAGCACCATCACAATTCACAACACCTTCACTTGAACATGTGCAGAATGGGTAGCAACCTCAGGTATTAGTAACACCATTAGTCTTAACATATTTGGTTGCATTTTAGGTAGTAAAATGGCAGACCATGCTATATAGACAATTCCGCAGCACCATGGTGCTATAGAATGTCTATGATTTTCTATATGATGAGACTAATCAAGAACTTTGAGCCGATATATGAAAGCCTATGCTTTTCCTGTTAGAGGTTATTTAGTTTCTTATGGAGAGGAAGGCCTCTTCTGGATGAAAATTCTTGTGCTAACATAGGCTCCATGGGTGATAGAGTTCTCCCTGTGAGGCTCTAAGAACTCTTGTAGTTTCAATGCCTTATCCGTTGGGATGCTCCCAACCTTTAACCTCTACAACCTGCTTTGATTTGTGACCTTCAACCGAAACTAAATGCAAATGAAAATTGAAACTGACAAAAATGATGAAAACGATGCTTGTCCAAACAAGCTTATGGCACACACCTACTCTAATTATTGGGGAAATGAGGCATTCAAGTTACATGAAACAACCAATGAATCCATTTCATCATTTTTTCAACTGTTTGAAGCATTGAAATGTGCTTCTTTAAGTACCAGAGATAATTCCTACTTAAAGGCATGTCAAAGAAACATTTGGAAATACACTTTCCATTGAAGAAATCAGTGAGCCTAGGCTCACTTGCTGCTTACAAACAGGATGCAAATGGATCCTAAAAAAAATCATCAATACTTTCCCCTACGACATTGCTTTGTGTAAAAAGGAAAAGTACTTCATTAGGTCCTTCCTCCACTGTGCTTGGTTGTTGCATTGCTTGTTGATTTTCTGATTCATTCTCAATGCATATGGCCTTGGTCCATTCCTGGCCATGAGGTGTATTAGGAAAAAGGCTTAGTGATGCTTGTCTTTCTTTAATTTCAACCTCTCTCATCTTCTTACATGGCATTTGATCTTGGCTGCTTGATGAAACTGAGCTTGTGTCTTCAAGAGGAATAGGGGACTGTTTGGGAAACTACACTCTTCTGTCTTATCTTCTAATTGTGAGGGGTATTCATCATAGCTTGGCTTATGGTCCCAATTTCTCAGTTTTTCACCTTTTAAACATAGATTATCATCTTTTTCTTCTTTTTCAGCAACAAAAATATGACATGAGGGTTGAAACAAGCTATTGTTTCTTTGATGGGAAGGGTACTTCTCTGATATAAGGTCTTCAACAGACTTTTCATGGAAATCATCTTCATAATCATCATACAAAGGTGAATCAATGACCATTTGAATATTAATGGCTGAGGGGATTAGTACAATAGCTGGGATAGCTAGTTGTTCAGGAAAAACATCCTCATAGTCATCAAAACTTGGCAAATCATGGCACACTAGTTCATTAACAATAGGAGGGATTACAAAAACAACTGGTAAGCTATGAATTCGATCATGACAAGCTGCAACATTATTCTCATGATGAAATAACTCTAAATCTAAGATGACCTCTTGACTTAAAGAATCGAGAAAAGGAGGAGATAGGGAAATGATGGATTGTCCATATTGACCTTTCTCTTGGGGACCTAGATTTTGACATGAATGATGCATTTGTTCTTCAATTTTAGGAAAAGCATAATGAAACTCATCATCTAATTCCTACTCTCTACAATCATCCCCTTCATCATCACTGCTAAAGGAATCACTTGTTGAATCCTGAATATATGATGCATACCCCTAACAACAATTCTCAAAATGTCTTTCAGTTGGATAAATTATCTTGCAATGAGAATAAAAAACATCGTGAAAGTCCTTCAAAGAGGAAATACTAGAAGTAGGGAGTGTTCTATACCATTTCCTCACATAGCCTTCCAATGAATACATGAACATTTTCATCAATATATCTTCATGATGGATGTCAAGCTATTGCATCAAAGCATGAAATTCATGAACATGCTCAAAAGGGTTGTCATCCTCACCTTCATAAAATCTGGGAAATAGATCTTGCCATTCATCAATTTGAGGCACAGGATGTGGATAACCATCTATGGATGAGAAATTGAGTGCAGCAAACCTCTTGGCCAGGATAGCCTTCATAGCCATTTAATTTGTCTCATCCCTAGTGGAGTCAGCAAAAGATTATGAACAATGGAGTCACCATGGTGAATGTGCAGTCTTGAAGGTGTCCAACTTCAGTCACCATATAAATATGGAGTTGTGCAATGTTGTTCTTCCCAGGGAGCTTTTCAATCTAGTCAAATTCGTCCCCAACAATGGTGCCAAAAATGTTAGCACTGAAAGTCACACTTTGATTGCTAAAGTGTAAGCTCAACACCCATCAAAATGTAAAAGATAATTTTGGTTTTGAATAGGTGGATCAACAAGATGGAGAAACAAAGGGAGAGGGATGCAAACTGCAAATCAGTAGGCTACACCAATGGGCAATGGAGTCACAAACATCCTACTCATCGAAGGCACAAAAGTTGCTCAACAGAAAACAAGATTATACGTTGATAGGTGGAAGAATGAAGAAGGAAAACATAAGATAGAATTTTCACTAAACAAAGATCCTCTCAATTTAATGAATCAACAAATACTTGAATATAAACAATGACTGATGGGCAAAATACAGTAGATCCTCTGCTACTTAGGGATCCATAAATCATTGGTAGTCTTTGATCCTCAAATCTGCAATATATTGAAATAAGAAGAAATATAAACAAAAGGGTTACAATCTGAAATTGCAACTCTCATGAGTCTCCAATAGCAGTAATGCTTACAATCATAAAATGCCCACAGGATTACAAATGAACACACACAGGAAAACTGCCTGCTCCTACTCTCTCTAGCCTCTCTTGGCTCATGAATCCAACCCCCCTACCCTCTTGTACAATGAATATATAGACATATATGTCCTTTCCATCTCACCCATTCGAACTCCAACCCATTTCCAAAAATAGAAACAACTATAAACATAAAATGACACGTTTTAACTAATTTCCTGCTTTTCAGGAGGCGAAATTATGAAAAATAGGATTCCAAACACCACTTGTAATTATCAAACCATAATAGTTGTGTAAAATATGAGAATGGTTTTTGTATATTAAATTGTTATGAATAAAAGCCTCTTTTGTTTTCTTTAAATTCATCTCCATCTGCTGCAACAGTCGTCACAAAAACATGTCTCAAACAAGAAAATCATGAAAATTGAAAAATATGGCTCAAAGATTCTTTCGAATCTCCCACTCCGTGGCACTTGTGTGAAAAATGAAAGAGGTTAATGTTATTGGGTATGTTCTTGACAATAAACTCCTTTGGATTTTTAAAATTCATCTTATTTCTCCTGGAAATCCTCTTGGAAGTCAACTGGTCAAAAATACCAGTTCAACAGTCTTAAAACAGAGTTTGAGCAACACGTTCCATAGCACCACTTCTATGTAAAATAAATCTCTAACCATAGCACATTTTGAAAAAATGAGAGAATTTTTTGTTATTTGGTATGTGATGAACAAAAACCTCCTCCATTTTTTAAAAATTCCTTCCCATTTGTTCATAGTACAAGTTTTAAGTTTGTCACTCAAAATTGGCAGAAACGTCTTTGCAAAATAACTATGCACAGTTTGGTCTCTGTCAAAATTTTGGTAGCGCCATCCTAGTGTGTCTCTGTGTAGAATTTAGTTTCTGCCAAAATTTCGGTAGCACCCTCCTGTATATCTTGTCAAAATTTCGGTAGCACCCGTTTGTGTATCTTGTCAAACTTTCGCTAGCGCCATCACAATTTGCAACACCTTCAATCGAACATGTGCAAAATGGGTAGCAACCTCGGGTATTAGCAGCGCCATTAGTCTTAACAAAATTGGTAGCATTTTAGGTAGTAAAATGGAATACCATGCTATATAGACAATTCTACAGCGTCATGGAGCTACAGAATATATATGCTTTTCTATATGATGAGACTAATCAATAACTTTGAGCTGATAGATGAAAGCCTTTGTTTAGCTTGTTAGAGGTTATTTAGTTGCTTATGGAGAGGCAGGCCTCTTCTGGCTGCAAATTCTTGTGCTAAAACAATGAAATGCAACTAATCTAAAATGAATGCATCTGGAAAAAAAAGGTAACCAAAAAGAAAACATAGAACCATCCATGCTCTTTTCAATAGCCTAGGAAATAGTTCATAGAGACCAAAAACACGAATACGAATAAATAAGTGCAAACACATAATAGTCTATCATTTAAACAATCATTTACATTCTTATGTCCATGAATTTAGACAAATGTTCTCTAAAGAAAAAAAATAAGAATGCAGTAAACATACATGAGAATAGTATACAATATGAAGTACATTCTTACACAACCCGAGTGCTAAGAAAATGCAAAGGAATAGTCCACAATACGTCCAACACGAGAATCATAGTTCTTCAAAAAGTAGCTTGTCCAAAGAGGCTTCTCCTCATTAAAAGTTTTAGTAACAGTACATGAAATCTCCAAGAGCCAAAATCCCCTTGCTCAGATACAATCCCTGTATTTATTGATATTCAAATTGACTCTTGGACTTCCTCCACCCCATGACCTTTCATTTACAATTTGTTTTCCTTATCCTCTTTGTAATAATGAGAGAAAAAGGACATAAAAAATGTTTATAATTTAATGTATTATATGCAATTACATTTCAAATTTTTATTTTAGTGTTGGTGGGCCATCAGAGATTTTGGCTATAGCGCACCTCACCCATCGTGATGACTGGTCTGGACATTGGAAACTCTTCTCCCTCGTAGTTTGATATTTGACCCCATCATGGGATTCAGAATTCTTCTTCATCTATTTGAGTTTGATTCCCTTTTGTTGCTCTGCTACTATTGCGACAACTATTGTTGTTTTTGCTCTATCATCCTCAACGATAGATCATATTTGTGAGGGTTTTGTTTCATACTAGTAGATTGTTTTGATGTGCATCTTTTGTGCCTTCATGGTTTTCTCCCCTCACATGTTGCATGTCCATATTGTTGATTATTATCTTCCTTTAGCATGATACCTAGCACCATTCAACATGCAATAGATGAGTGACCATGGAATAATATTGAATTAAATTTTCAAAACTACAAATTTGAACCTATAGAAATGAAACATTAACTAAGTGAGAGTTCATATATGCTTCCCTGATTTCGAATCCTCGTTCCTCTGCTCTTGGTTGATGTACCGTGTCCTCCAAGGATTTTTCCAACGTGCCAAATGTTAATCCTAAAAATGTGAACAATTTGAGAGGAATATTTGAAATCATAAAATTGTGAAGTTTTATATATCGAAAATACCTTTCCAATGGTATAAGGAATGCACAAAATGAGTATCAGAGTCAAACATTATGACCAAAATATGAAAGGAATTTTTGCAGGGTTGTACTCCAGTGTCGGCAAGTTAAGAATGAACTCTCCTCTGTATTGACAAGTTAAGAAAAAAATCTCCTCTATATCGGAAAGTTAAGCATGAACTCTCCTTTGTACCGACAAGTTAAGCACAAACTCTTCTCCATGTCAACAAGTTAAGCACGAACTCTCCTTCTTTTGCATATAGTTGCTCCTTTAGTAGTTAGCACCTTGTCAACATGTTTATGATCCTCCCAAGACTTCTTATAGATTAGTATATCATCAAAAATACTAACACAAATTTTTGAAGGAAGGGCTTGAAAATGGAATTCATTAACCCTTGGAATGTGGAAGGTGCATTTGTAAGGCCAAAGGCATGACCAAAAATTCATAATGGCCTTCATGAGTTTGGAATGTTATTTTGATTATATCTTCTTCCTTCATTCTAATCCGATGATACCTTGAGCGAATCCAACTTTGTGAAATAGATTGCTCAGCCAGTTCATCTAACAATTCATCAATGATGGGAGATGAACTTATCTTTATGTAGTGATCTTGTTGGAGCTCTGTTGGTTGCCTTGTACATACACCATGAGCCATCTTTCTTGAATACCATACCACCCGGTTTAAAAGTAAGAACTTTGGCTAGGTCTAATAATTCCGACCTCTAACATTTCTTCAACCATGGCTCAATTTCACTCTTAAGGCATAGGGTATGCAGCTGTAGCCCTGATGTTAGGAGGAAACGCTCCCAGAAGTGGAGTGAATATCATGATCATGATTTTGAGTGGATGGAAGACCTTTGCCAACAAAATAAGGTGAAACAATTAAGACCACGGGTCTTTACAACCATTATCCATCCCAGTCAACAGGGAGGTTTCCATGGATTTCATCAGGGTTACCAAAGTCCGAGGAAAGAGTGTCATCATGGTGATTGTTTATGTAAGTGACTAAGAATGCAGCACACTTTGTGCACTCTCTCATCCTTCAAATCCGGTCTGATTTCCACCACATTCCGCGAGGAGGCAGTTCAAAAGCTACATGGAAGCCCAAAGATTTGTGTAAGTGACAAAGATCCCATCTTCAGCGGACATTTTTGAATGATTATTTTCTTGTTGGGTACTCAATTGGCTAATAGCTCATCCTATCATCCCTCAGATCGATGGATGGCTGAGATAGTGAACAAATGCGGAAGGATACCTTCGTTGCTTTGTCTACGATAAACAAAACCTGATGGTTCAAATGGTTACCCTTGGCCCGGAGATGGTGAGTATGTGCCTTCCTTTCATCTTGCAACAAAATGACACCATTATGGATACCACCCTCCTTCCATCGCTTCTTCTCTAAAAAGAAAAATCTAAGGTTCAAGCAATGGAAGATCACATTGAGAATCAACAACAAGTTCTCCAAATCTTAAGGACAACGACCATGGCACAAAATCATGAAACAACAAGCCGGATCAACATAAGTAGTGAAAAGTTTTGAAGTAAGGATTGGAGTGTTTTAAGACTTCTAACCATACAAACAGAGATGTCCCTCAAACAGGCCAAGAAGGATAATAAATAATTATCCCAAAATTACTATGGCCCTTATAAAGGTGTATGCCAAAATATTGGTACTATGGCCACACAATTGGAGTTACTTGACATCTTCAAAGTACACCCGAGTTTTCCATGTTTCATGCTTAAAGAAGGTTATAGGCTGACAAAGTCCAGTTCAAACTATATTTCCATAACTTGATGAGGAAGGAAAAATCATGTTAGAGCCTAAATCCACCACTGACACAAGAATTAAGCCGGTGAGGAATAAGATCAAATTTAGAGTATCTCTCATTAAATGGAGGAAACTACGGTTGAAGATTCCCACTTGGGAAGATGGAGTCTTTTATACAGAAGCATCAGGTTACTCAGCGTTGCGGACAACACTTGTCTCAAGGGAGGGGCATGTTAAGCCTAATATTGGCTCATTACCCCTTAATTGGGGCATATTATATTAGTAATGTATTTTATTTATGTCGGCTTTAGGCCATTGGTTGTAATTATACCTACTAGTCTCCTATATATACCAAGGAGACATTTTCATTTTGAATCATCTTGTGCTTGAACATTTTAAGTGGGGTAAAGGGTTTCCCCTTGAAGAGGCTTATTATCTGAAATTATCTCTTTTCCAGAAGGTTGTACTTATTTCGAGTTTTTTCTATGCTATATTAATATTTGGTTCTTAACATAGTAAGATTGATCTTATTGCATTTTCTGAGCAATTGATAGTTCCTCCATCTCTGTAATCATTACTTGAAACTCTGGTCTTTGGATGTACAAAGCAATTGAGAGCTTTGGCTAATTTATAGTGAATGAAATTATGAATGCTGAGAATCAGTAGGACTATTACCTTTTATTTTGATATATCCTTGATCTTGAGGGTTTGAGTGTTAATTCTAGCTAATGCATTACGCGATATCATAAGTCCAACTCTTAGTGAAATTGCTTCATGTTTCATCTTGAGATGGTTCTTGTTCTTCTTCCTCTTGTAATCTATGTAGATAATTTCTTCTCACCACACTTATGTCCACTACTTGTACTATGTCACAATTAAAGCATAAACCTTTTCTTTTTCTTTCCTCCAATTGTTGAGGTGTCAACCTTGTAGGTTGAGGTGTTTTAGAAGAAGGAGAATTATTCTCTCTATAGATGTTAGGATTTAGAAGAAGGAGAATTATTCTCTCTATAGATGTTAGGATTGGTCCTTCTAGTAGCCATAGCCATATTTTTACTTTCAACATTTATTGCCACCCTAAATGCATTCTCCAATGATTTGAGTTCCCAAAGGCGAACCTCACGTTGAATGTTATCCTTTAAAGTTCCTATGAATACATCAATCAAGTGCTCATATGGAATACCTGTTACCTTTATATTCAATCTTTGGAAGTTCTCAATGTGCTCTGTAACTAAACCCTTTTGATTGAGATTTATCAATTGGCTAAAAAAGGTATTTATCCTTGTATCCGCATAGTGTGCTATCATTTCTTCCATGAAAATTTTCCAAGTGACAAGTTATTTGCGAGAACAAAGCCATCGATACCATACAAATTGATTGGGTTCTAAATATAAAGAAGCATTTTGTACCTTTTGTGTATGTACCACATTATGTAGATCAAAGAATTTCTCCATCTGAAGTATCCATGTGATAGGGTCCTTGCCATCAAACTTCCTCATATTGATCTTAGGAACGTGGTTGTTCTTCAAACAAAAGTTGGAGTTTCTCCATTCTTGATTCACCTTCCTTGTGTCCTCATCATGAATTTCATGGGATACATTTTCACTTTCATCTATCCTCTCTATTAGGAAAATTTTCAATCCTTCCATGATCTCCTCTTTTAAACCATCCATATTAGTATTTATTGCCTCCAACTTAGCTTCTATCTCTTGTAGTTCATCTTTTGTTACTGTCTTCTTTTTTAAATCATTTATGTCCCTACGCATTTCTTCACCTTCATCAAGAGTCCAAGTAGGATTGTCTGAAGGCTTATTTAGTGTAGAATTTCCCTTTTTTGGTGGCATGTTGGCCAAGTATCACTTTAAACCATGATTTTGAGGTAGTTCTGCTAGACAATATTCCTTTTATTGTATCTCCAAAATTTTAGCCCTTCTGAGTATGACTTTTTTTTTTGTAGGTCTCTGATATTTCTTCTCTGCAATACCACAGGTCTGATCAAAATTGGATGTGCCAAGTGGAATTTATGGTAACTTCCCCACAACTTACTTAATGTTTTCCTTTCCAAGAGATCTCACTTGTATAGCATACCTAGCACAAAATAATTAATATAAATTCTGAAACTCTTACCAGAACTACTACAGTATTTCCACTATCCAATGCAACTATTCTCACTCAATTTGGATACTCTAGGAAGAAGTTATGATTGTTTTACCTAAAACACCTACTTAAGACTAGTCAATAGGACTAGTCAGATACCCTATCATCCACAGGGTGAATATAAAATTGTAAGATGACCCAGAAGCTGAAATTGTTACCAAATATTCCTTACTAATTTCTGTGAAGATACTTTGGAGTTCAGGTTCTGAAACGTTACAGAAAAAAATTTATAGCGAAAATTCTGCAATGACTCAATTCAGGATGATTCCATAACCCTATCTTAGAAAGGTTGTATCTACGAAAGTATAAGGCCCCAGGAGCTGAAATTTTAACCCAACGTACCTTGATCCGTCTACTAAATATCATCCAAGCCATTCCTTCTGAATCATTGTAGAAAAAAAGTTATAGTGAAAATTCCAAGGTGTCTAAGATGTAGCAGTGAAACCCCAAGACCTTGAGCTCTAATACCATATGTTAGGAACCAAATATCAATATAGCATAGAAAAACCTCAGAATAAGTACTCAAATCCTTGAAAAAGAGAGAAATTCATATAATAAGCCTCTTCGAGGGGGCAACCTCCTTATGCCCACATAAATGTTCAATTACAAGATGATTCCAAATGAAAATGTCTCCTTGGTATATATAGGAGACTRGGAGGTATAATTACAACTAATGGAATAAATCCGACATAAATAAAATAACATTACTAATGTAATATTCCCCAATTAAKGGGTAATGAGCCACTATTTAGGGCTTAACATAGAATTCTTAAGTTTTTCAAAATATTTGGTTGCTTCTTGAGTCCATGAAAACATTTCCTTCTCTAATAATGCTCTTAGAGGTGTCATTATTTTACCATAGTTCTTGAAAAACTTGTGATAATATCCTGTCAATTCTAATAATACTCTAAATTTCTTTAAGGTTTTTGGAATTGGCCATTCCCTCATGACTTTAATTTTTTTAGGGTCCACTTTAACAAATTCATGAGATACAATTTAACCCAAATATTCCACTTCTTGAACCCCAAAGGCACACTTGGAAGGATTTGCATAAAGTTGTTGTTCTTCCAAAAGTTGTAATACTCTGTCAACATGTTGTACATGCTCTTCCCATGATTTATTGTAGATTAGTATGTCATCAAAAAATACTCATACAAAATTTCTAAGGAAGGGTTTGAAAATAGAATTCATCAAGATTTGAAATGTTTAAGGTGCAATAGTTAGTCCAAATGGCATGACCGAAAATTCATAATGACCTTAATCTATTTGAAAGGTTGTTTTGGGAATGTCTTCCTACCTCATTCTAATTAGATGATATTCTGAATAAAGATCCAACTTAGTAAAGATTTTTTCTCCATACAATTCGTTTAATAATTCATCAATGACAGGTATAGGAAACCTATCTTTGATGATCATTTTGTTGACATGCCTATAATCTAGACACATACACCATGAACCATCCTTCTTCTTAACCATCACTACTAGTGAAGAGAAAGAACTTTGGCTAGTGAATGATGCCAACCTCTAAAATTTCTTGAATCCTACAATCAATCTCACTCTTCTATGCATATGGATAAATTTAAGGCCTAATGTTAGGTGGTACACTTCTGAGTTGCAAATGAATAACATGATAATTATCTCAAGCCGATGGAAGACACTTAGGAATCTCTCCAAATACCTTGGAATGGTTTTTGATAACCATTTAGAGATCCATTGGAGTAGAGGATATAAATGTTTGAACATCTAGTGAGAACAATTGTGAAATTACACCAAGCTGTCCCTTTTTTAGTAATGTTGTCATGCTATTAGAGATTATCACTTTAGAGGGTTTCCCTTGGATACCTCTAAGCTCAATTTCCTTGCCTTCTGAGGAATATCTCATGAAAATGTATTGAAACTTAAGGGCCATTGTTCCCAATGATTGTAACCATTGGACCTCTAAAATAAGCTCAACACCTCACATTTGGATGGAAATCATGGGACTATCCAAAAAATACTCCCCCATATTGAAATTAATACTATGACACTTCCCAGAACAATTTATTGTACCTCCATCTGCAATCATCACTTGAAACCTTGGTGTTGTATATACAAATCAGTTGAGATAGCTAATTTGTAATTGATGAAGTTACGGGTAATACCAGAATCAATCAACACTTTTACATTTTTCTTTTGGATGTATCCTTGTATCTTGAGGGTTTGTGGAGTATTTATGCCAACCAATGCATGAAAATATATTGTTTGAGTATTCTCTTCTAGATCTATATTTTGTAATGGTTCCAATTCTTGATCTTCTTCCTCTTCAAAGTCCATGTAAAATAATTTATTCTCACCACATTTATGCCCCTTGTTGTACTTTCTTTCACAATTTAAACATAGCCCCTTTTCTCTTCTTTCATCCATTTGTTAAGGTGTCAACCTTGTTGGTTGAGTGAGGTTGGAAGTCATGTTTGAGTTTTTATGAGAAGTACTAGTAGTATTTATTATACAATTCTTTTCTATGTGAGAAAATAAAATGATACTCCTCTATTTTCTCTTTTTCACAGAATCTGAATCACCAAAAACATATCTTCCAATCAAAAGTTATGCCAATTGTAAGTTACGTACATTTCAAACCCTAATTTTGAGTATGTTTGGATGGATTATTTATATCCTGATATATCTATAAACTTTGAACCCTTATGAGTATGAAATTTCAGCATGTAGTCTTCTGGTATGGATTCTTAAACTCCTAAAAATCTCACCATCTAAACCTTCACCAATAAAACGTTATAGAAAAAATACTAAAATGTCTTGTTTAAGACTAATTTTAGGATTAGTAAACAACCCCAACTTCCATGATATATATGTCAAAAATTATAATGAGTAAAATTATAAAATTCTATCATGTGTAATTCGCTATGTCTCCTTAGGATTTTGAAAATTTCAGAGTTAGAAACTTCACAGAAAAAAGTTACAACAAAAATGCCAAACTCACGCTTTTAAAACTGATTTCAAGATTAGTCACAATCCTTGTCTTACATGGACTATATATCTGAAAATATAGCGAACAATAATATAAATTTGGACCACCTATGCTAGGATATGTCTCCTCACTCTCTATGAAATTTCACCATCTGAAACCTCCTAGAAAAAAAGTTACAGTGAAAATCCCAAGATGACTCGTTTACAATTGAATTGAGGATGAGTAAAAAACTCGATCTTTCACAAAATATATCTCCAAAAGTATGGTGACCCGGAACTTGAAATTTTTACCACAGGTACCTTGACATATCTCCCAATTAAACTCCAAATTTTTCTATTTGAATCGGTCCAGAAAAAATTTATAGAGAAAATTATAAGATGACTCACTTGGAGAAGAAAAACCCTAGGATTGATGCTCTGATACCAAATCTTATGATCCAACGCCTTAAAAATGATAAAAATTCAATGAATATAGTCCACTTTGAGGGGGAAATCTCTTTTTACGATGTATCCAATTCAAAATACAATATGAGATGAGATAAGATGAGCCTAAGACTAGGTATCCTTGGTATATATAGGAGAGAAAGGGTACAAGTATAAAGAAAGGGTACAATTAAGGGTTCTAGCCTACCTACTAATATAACACTAGAAATGTAATAATTCAATATATAGGGGCTAAATAAGGGGTTTTATACATAACATGAGGTTTTTTCTAGGGCTTAACATCCTCCACATGAGATTTTCATGAGAAGTAGTTTGAACTGGTAAGCAAGAGATCACATGGACTAGCCATATTACAATATTGAGGTAATTTGACTTCAAAAGTAGAAACTAACTACCCATATGGAAAACTCTTGAAAAAATGTGTGTTTAAAAAAAAATGACACTAAAAATAGACTCTGGATGTCAAAGTTATGCATTTTCGAAGAAATACATAAAATGTAACCAAGATGTGATATGACAAGTGGAGGTTGATCCACATGGTGATGGGTGCATAATGAGGTCGTCGAATTGTAAAGAGTAAAAAAAAAACCTCATTGTCTATCTTTGTCTATAAACTCACTTTTACAAATAAGTTGTTTTTATAATGTAAATGACCCACTTTTATAAAATAAGTGAGAATTATTTTTACAACGAAGTTATTTTATAGCTTAAAGTTACATGTAAAAGCAACCTTAAAAAAAACTTTTATGAGTGATTCACTTTTATAATTTAAATGAAATGAAAGTTTTTAAAGTAAGGTTATATTATAATTTAAGGTTGCATGCACTTTTACAAAAAAAATTAATAATAATAAAAAATTGAACTCAAAACCTCTAATTTAATAAAGTAATTTTTAACAAAGTGAGTTACCACAAAAGATATAATAGATGTGAAAAATGAGCAAGTATTTTTTTTAATAATTGTCTACCTCAAAGTGTGTGTTTAAAAAAAAATGAAACTTTATAAGCTTAAGGTTAGATCTCGGTTAGTCTATTTAGAAAATGCAACTTTTCTTTCTATTTCTGATTTGCTAAAATTGCAAAAAAAACATGGCAAAGAGCACATGAAAAATATTTTTTTTTCTCTATTTCTATTTTTGATTTATTGAGAATGCACAAAGCATGAGCCAAAGAGAATATGAAAAACGAAAAGGGAACAAACCGAAAATAAAAACAGAAAAACAAAATGAAATAGTTGAAAAAAATGAAAGATATATATATGTGTGTGTGTGTGTGTGTTTACAGCTGGAATAACACTTTGGGCATAGTGGAATGGTTCTTTCAGCTTGAAAATGTTAAGAAAACAACAAAATCCAAAAGTCCTTTGAAGCATGCAGTGACACAAGTTTAAGATCTTGATCAACAATGAGATTAGGTCTTCATAAGTGCTCTGATACCATGTTGGATAAATCAGAAATACCCATACAATTCAAATACTTTAAGACAACCACTCACACAAATATATCAAATGTCATTACACCAATGTATTAGGTGGTTAAAACCCTCAAAAAGGGAAATAGTCCATGACCCCAACCAATGTGGCCACTTGAGGAAATATATTAATGCAAAACAAAACAAAATTACATATGAATCTCTCACAATCATTCATTAACAAATGACCCTCCATGCTCTTTAAGTAGAAATCATGGACCAATCGAGTGTTAAGCCACAAATCAATAATTGTTAGTGTTGGGGAGATATTAACCATCATATCACTTTGTGTGGAAAACATAATCATGAACATCAGATTAAATATTTAAAAATTCACATTAAATAAACACACTTTACCTAAATACACATTAGATCAAGTTAACCTTAACTAACTTCTAAGGATCTAAATATCCTAACAAGTTTGACCCTAATTGACTCCATAAACAACAAGTCTCAAATGGTGTTGGGTGATTGTGGATATGAATTAAAGCATCCTAAGTGACCATGGACCCAACTGGGGGGATTTGCACCCCTAACATAACCCATGGACTTGGGGAATGCCCCTAATGAGTGCCCCAAGGGATCAAAGTGAATCAAATTGGTGACCAAGTGCTAAACACTACCATGGAAAGAGGATCCAAGGATCCCACCTAACCATTAAACATCTAGTGAAATCTCACATCTAAGTTAAAGTGAAAAAAACTCGAGAAAGGTAATCTATCACATTAAAATAATAATTGAGAAACATTGTGATAGCATTAAATAGTAAATACAACATAAAAAATAAACCACATAAAATACCTACTAATGAATAAACATATATATAATATAATAATAATATATTTTTAAGGTCACAGTCAAGCCAACACACCAAATTTGGTGTATGAGACCCCCTTGTTTGTGGGACAAGGGACCCCCCTCCGCCCAGCGATTTGACTGGTAAAGTCTACGAAGGTATACATACCCTACCCCCCTCTGGATTTGAACCTGTGACCTCTTAAGAGGAAACACATGTTCTTAACCATTAGGCCTACTCGGGCTGTATACCCTAATGTATATCTCAATCTCATATGTAATGTAATTTACTTATATAATTTAGGAAAGTAGGAAAGAAGTCTCACTACCTAGAAATTATAGATTATCACATACATATAAAATCATCTTAATTTTATTTTTTAAAAGAAGACTCAGTACCTAGATGTTATCTTCCTCTCATAAAGTTGAGAGATTATCAAATGCATATAAAATCATCTTAATTTAATTATTCTTTTTCTATTTCCATGTTGTATGGGTAAAAAGTCTCAACTTTTCAATTGAATATACATTGTTTTTAGAAAAATAAAATAACATAATGGGAACCTCGATCATGGATAAGGGGTTAATCTGTGCAAAGCATATTGTAAGTTTATTATAAATTAATAATTAAAGTATATATATATATATTATTAATAATATATAGTGATATGAATTTTAATTCAATGAACTTTGTTAGTCTTCATGTAAAAATACAAACTTTATCATGAACCAACCTTCTAAACATACCGACCAAATCATGATCCTAAAACTTTTATATAAACCTTACCTTTAAACTTTCGTCAAATTTATTTATTTATTATATTAATTTTTTTATTAAAGATGGGGTGATATAAACTGTATTTCAATGAACTTTGTAAGTCTCGTAGTGTCCAAATCATGATCATAAACCTTATATATAAAGTTGGGTCAAATCATGATCATAAAACGTATATAAACTTCGGTCAAATTTCTTTATTTACTATTTGTTTATTTATTTATTATATTATAGTGTAATAATCTATTTTATTAACTATGTTCAAAATTTTATATAGAGATATATATATTCTTTCTTTATTTTTGTGTTAATCCGGAAGAGGCTCAATAATTGAGTTTCACCCAAACCTTCAGACTCACGCACCAATAATTTAAACAAAATAAATCAGAAGACGCAATCGTTTCGGAATTTTATTTAAAAAATGAAAGGAAAAACATTTGCATATTTGGTGGAGGGTTTGAAAATTAGATGCTTGAATATTATTCTTTGGTAACATGGTATAAATGAGTGGCCCATCAATTATTGTTACGGTATTGTTAAAGATAATTTCTGGATTTTTTTTATCATATGGTAATAATAATTGATTGTTACATGTTGGGAAAATTGTTTGTTCTTTTATCTATTTTAATTTAATTTTTTTAATAAGTGATGTGTTGGTTTGTTGTGATAAGTTTAGAAAGGTAGATATTTTCATATGGGATGCTTTGCTTTTGTCAAGTTACAAGTTATTGATATATTTGACGTAGTGGTTGTTGGATATACTCTTGAGTTATAGTGGTAGCTAGTAGATTTGATTTGGAGCTTAGAGACTTACTTAGGAAGAAGATACTTTGTGGATAATGCAATACAATTGTCAAATAATATTTATAATGTTTAGGTTGATCAATCATTATCAATATTGTAAAAAATATTTTGAGAAAAAAAAAACATGATCTTTATAATTTGCGTTTTTATATTAGTTTTAGAGTATAATTTAAAATTGATTCTCATTGGTTAGGAATGTGCGAAAAAAGTTTATGCTCTATGATTCAAATGTGTTTGGTAACAAACCAATAATAAATTATTTCAAGTAGTATGATTTGTATTGAATAACATTAATGAGTAAGCTTGCATTCATAGATATCAACTAATGATAATTGTTCACTACTAATCAACAACTAAGCCACCTAGAAAACAAACAATACCATGTTGTTGATCCAATATATTTTCAATTTCTTAAAAGAAAAAAATATCGTAAACATTGAGAAAAGAAAAGATAAAAAAATATTACTATTATGATAAAGTGTAGTATTCAATTTTATGTCTATATAATATATTTTCAATTTTTTAAGAGAAAAAAATATCATAAACATTGACAAAAGATAAAAAAAAAAAAAAATATTACTATTATGATAAAGTGTAGTATTCAATTTTGTGTCTATATAATTGTATTGTACACAATTTAACTAATCATGATGGCAAAGGAATAGTATGGTTGAGGCAATATATGTTTTTTTTTTAAAGATACAAAAKATTGCAACATGATGTGTCATATGTTTGTATTGTAAAGTTGTTATATATAATTGAGTTTAAATTGAGTAATATGTTAAATTTTTAATGAGTATATTAGTYTTGAGTCTTGAAGAATTTGATTTATTTTGAGTATAATCTTCGAAATGATAGAAGTGTTTGTGGGATCTCCCTAACATAAAATTCTTGATGAATATTTTATAATTCATAAACTTCTAATTATCATATGTTTGGAAATAATTTCATAAAAATATTGAAATTTCTAAGAATTTTATAAAATTTAGTAAAATAATTTATCCTATTAAAATTTGGCTTTGGAATAAAAACTAAATTAGAGAATCATATTTGAAAAATAAATGGAAATTTAGTAAGCTCCTATAATTTCCTTGAACACTACTATACTTAATAACAAATATAAAGAGAAATATAGATGCACATATCATAAATTAATACTTACAATATATACACTATCAACGAGGGTGACACCTACACATACAATTCCTAAAAGATAGAAGATTACATATTCATATAATTAACACTCAAATGAATTACAATATTTGACACAAAGATTGATTATTACATAAAGAAGTCTAAATGATATATAATTTGGAATTTTTTTGTCAATCATTATTGGAATCCAATAATATATATATATTAGTTAAATTGCAATTTTTTATTTCTGAAATTACATTTTTGAATGTATAAATGGATTCAACCCTTTCAAAAACTCTTATTGAACCCAAATTGTGTAATCTCAACAATTCTTCTAAAAATTTAGTTAGATTTTATAAAAAAAATGATTGAAAAATTATGACTAGAAAAAATCCAAATGATAACATTTTTAAACTACACTTTACTATAATTGAGGGAAAAACCCTTTAATACAACTTTAAATAAATAATTGCTCTTTGCTAATTTAGTGATGAAGTCATTAATGTGTATTAATAACAACTCTTAACTAATTTATTGGTGAGTCATTAATTATTTAAACATTAAATCAATAAAATAAAAAAATAGAAGTGTATTATACTAAATATGTTATGTATAAAAATAGAACATTAGTGATTAAAATAAGGTTTTTCCATAACAATGATTTAAATGTAAACTTTGGTAGACATAAAACATAAATACTATTTAATTTGGTTGAGTTTAACATCCTAAGTTGATTTATTAGGAATTTACTTATAACAACTATTAATTTAATTTAGAGTAAAAAACAATAAATTTAGCGAATAAGGCCATTCATTAAAAAAAAAAAAAAAAAAAGTAATCACTAATACTATTAAATCACATTACAACTCATGTTAATGAGAAATATTAAATCATTCATTGCATTGAAGATTAGTATGGAGAAGTAAAGCATCACATTCATAAAGGTATTCATAATTAATTATGTTATTCCATTTACTAGAAGTATTAAGAGTGTTTTCCGATGGAGACAATGTTTAAGAGAATAAAGGTATTGAATAATATATGGAATATCTCAAGGGTTAGATTGATTGGTAGATGTTCTTGTATGGAAATTTTATGACGTCTCAAGATCAAATCTCATTAAATTCAGTTGGGGCTACTTGTGAAAGGCATAAGGTTGGGTTATGCATACTAGCTCTTGTGGACATCTTAAAAAGGCTCCAACCTAAACTATATAGGGACTTGTGGATGTCTTGAATAACCTTGGAAATTATGCGTTCTTTATTCATAGGTGGATATAAGCTAGAAAACTACTATAGATTATGGGTATAAGACATGGCCTCTTCTAGACCCATTAATCCAACGCTAAAAATGTCTTTTAAAAAATATCCCCAAGGCTTATCTCGATTGATAGATGCTCTTGTGGTAAATTTCAAGGGGGTCTCAAGATCAAAACACATTGAGTCCCTTGGGGTTACCTATAAAAAGCACAAGGTTGGGTTAGGAACGCTGACTCGCATGGACATCTAGAAAGGCTTCAACATGAATTGTCCAGGGATGCATCTATGTCTCAAATAACCTTGGGAGTTATCCATGCTTTCCTCATAGTGCGAGATATGATAGAAAATTTCTATTACTTGTAAGTATATGATGCATCCTATTATAGATCCATTATCTAGAGTGAAAACACCTCTTATAGAAATATCTCCAAGGGTTATCTCTATTGGTAGATGATTTTGTATAAATGTTCAAGGAGGTAGAGGAATTAAATTTCATTGAGTCCCCTAATCTTACCTATGAAAAGAACAAGGTTACATCAGACATGTTGGCTCTCATGAACTCCTAGTAGGATCCAACATGAACTATACAAGGACTCATGCATATATTGAATAACCTTGGGATTGATCCTTTATCTCCTCACATAGGGAGATAAGCTCAAAAATTGATATATTCGTCACATATCTTAAACAAACTCTTATAGAGCCATTTTCCATGGTTGAACCTCTTAAAAAGAAAAGGTACAAGGGATTATCTCAATCGATTGTCTCCAACATTGTTGGGTTGGATAATGTTGTGCCTACAGGTGATTAGTTTGAATCCCCCTAGGTTAGGTGCACTAGCCTATGTTGATGCGTCCAAAAATCTGGGGAAGCATCCATTATGTTTCCCAATGAGGTTTTATTAAAAAAAAAATGAATAGCTTATGGAAACATTACATTAAAACTAATAGGCATTCATATATATATATAACTTTAATCTCTAAGGGTTATCCCAATTGGTTGAACCATTCACCCAAGGAATGTTGTCAATCATGAAGTCGTAGGTGATAGTTTCAATCCAATAGAGTCCCATGAGGCTAGAAAGGACTATTGAAACTAGAAATTGCATCGACCTCCATCTAGATATTCAAAGATAGAAAGAGGATCCTGTAAGGTTTTACTTGGAGGAAAATATAAAAAAAATTAAACTACACGCAGTTCCTAATCACATTAACAAGATATTCATAAAATATCTTGAAAAATATCAACCTAACAATTATTCAACCTTGGTTGATCCAAATTATTTTCAAAACGACATGAAGGAAGAAATATAACAGAGATATAATAATGAAAAACACAAAAACAAAAATATAGCAGAGAACACAAAAATACATTGAAGCCCAACTTCTATTAATGAATAAGATAGAAAAACATTGTAGAACACATAATATCATAATGGGGAAGCTTATCTATGAAAATAAAGAGATGTTGGCTATGCTTCGTTCACAAGAATATTTAGATCATGTGTCATTACATGCTTAAAGGGCCTCCTTCACCTCAATTATATATGAGAGAGTGAGAGGAGAACAATTCCCATGATGCATGTGGGATAAATTAATCTAAGCTTATAAAATTCCATAGGAATGTAAAACACTAGGACTTCCTGGGTGGTCACCCATCCCAATACTATTCTATCCCAAGCATGCTTAACTACGGAGTTCTAATGGGATCCAGTGCATTAACACTATGTTGTAGGAATGTACATAAGACCATTAGGAAATCATTACATGATGTCTGTAATTAACAAATGAAGATGGTATTACATTCCATTCCCTATCAAAAGGGTGAATATCATGGTTTATCAAAACCATTGGATTGAAATGTTGAATAAGTGGAAAATGTGGTTGGCCACTGAGATCCACCTAGATCATTCCTCCCTCCTTAGGAATGAATGGTCCCCATTGTATCAAGTTCCCTCAGGAGATGGGGAAACTTCTGCTAAATCTGAACCTTGGTGAGTCACTTTCCTTGTTGAAGTAGATGTTTTGCTTATACTTTTCTTGTGGAAGGATTTCCTGAACCTGTTGGATGTGTTGGATTTGTTTAATGGATCTGGTTGCATGATATGCCTTGATCCGAGTGTGGGAGGAATCTGTCGGTGAAGATGCAAAAAGAAGAGATATATCAATGGGGGTTGATGGTTGGAACCCCAAGCACACTTAAAAAGGGTCATGGCCAATAGAGCTATGTTGAACATATGGAAGAATCTCATTCTCTTCGTTCTCCTCTTCAATCTCATTGACCTACTTATACTAGATAGAAACATCTTGGGACAAGGATGTAGTGGTCACAGTGACCTCCCATTCACCGTTGGACTAGATCGTGAAGAGGGAAAACTTTGTGGTATGAGAGATTACTTTGCGACATTGTTTTTCTGATATCAATGGAGTGGAAGTAGTCAGAGCTACCTATGGTACCCTATAGAGATGACCTCCCAGAGTAACAATGAGACTGCAAAGCCGATACTCATAAATATCATGATGTTTCCACATATGTGGTTGTCCTAAAACAACATCACAGACTTCAAGTGGGGAAACATCACACACTACCTCATCCTTGAAGGGATTTATGCCATAGGAAAGGAGACATTGTTGGCTGACACAGATGTCTCATCCCCAGATCAACCATTCAATGGTGTATGGTTGGGGGTGTGGCATCATTGGCAGCTTCGATCTATTGAAAACCTTGGCTAAGATCATGTTCTTTTGACTCCCGATGTCAACAATGAAATGTAGTGGGTTCCCATTTATCCACATCTGCGAGTGGAAGAGGTGATCCCTCTCCTCAATATCCTATGAGTTAGGGCTACCTTTTCCATGCTTATGTTGTGGCATATTTTCAAACTCGAATTCCCGCTTACTCCACTGCTTGAATTTCTGCTTGATTTTGAATGCTAATCAATAAGCACCCCCTAGTGAGGAGATGCCTAATAAATTCATCTTTGTTTGGATGTACCTATGCATACAACTGCGATACTTCAAAACCAAGTGTCGCTAGAAGTATTTGATACCCAACTTTGAGCGCAAGGTATGAAATATGTTAGTGTACTCTGACACTTTCTCGTCTCTTTTCTGACACAGAGTCGTCCATCTCATGTACTGGTCATCATAGTTTCTGAAAGGGTATAAATCATCCTTAATGGAATATACAAAGGCTGCCCAAGTGGGCTATCTCCCAAACGGTGTAGATTCATCTTCTATGTATCTCTCCCAGTAAACTTCCCACCAAGCTCTTACACTAGGAAGGGATTTAAGGAGTAGAAAGGTTATATTTTCAATGTTAGAATGTTTTTGGAAAGAGTAATAACCTTCTAGCAAATTCAACCATTTTTTTAGAGCATCTGCATCTATCCGGCCTTCAAATAAGGGGATATCAAAATTGACTTGTACCTTGAAGGGTGTTGCACCTCCAAAATTGTTGCTTTTCGAAGATGCCTCGGTTGTCACCATCGGTAGTCTTCGAAGGATCTGAGCAAAGTTTCCCATCATCTCGTTCCTCTGTCGCATGAGGGATTCCTCGAGTAATGTCTCGAAAGGATCTCTTGTTATTCCATCTCTCTTTTCTTCTGCATTGGGAGGTTTCTTGTGTTGGCGAGAGAGGTTGTCCTTAAGAAAAAATAGCTCAAGACCGGACTCTCTATACCTTGACCTCATCGGATACCTACTCTAAGAAATGAAAAGGAGCAGATTGATTTGATACCACCAATCCAGATTATTTTGAGAATGACATGAAGGAAGAAATACAACAAAGATATAACAATGAAATACACAAAATATAGCAGAGAACACATAAGTACAGCGAAACCCAACTTCTATTAATGAGTAAGATAGAAAAATATTGTAGAACACAAACTGGCAGAATTGGGTAGCTTATCTCTGAAAAGAAGGAGATGTTTGCTACACTTCATTCACAAGAAGCTTTACATCACACTCCATTTCATGCTAAAAGGGTCTCCTTCACCTCAATTATATATGAGAGAGTGAGAGGACAACAATTCCCATGATGTGTGTGGGATAAATTAATCTAAGTTTATAAAATACCATAGGCATGTAAAACACTAGGACTTCCTGGGTGGTCACCCATCCTAGTACTACTTTATCCCAAGCGTGCTTAACTACAGAGTTCTAATGGGATCCAATGCATTAACACTATGTTGTAGGCATTGTATATAAGACCACCAAGAAATCATTACATAATGTCTGTAATTAACAAATGAAGATGGTATTACATTCCATTCCCTATCAAAAGGGTGAATATAATGTCTTATCAAAACCATAGGGTTGAAATGTTGATTCAGTGGAAAAGGTGGTTGGCCATTAAGATCCACCTAGATCATTGGTGCATAGGTGGTCTCTATATCATTAAGGTGAGGCATTTTAAGGAAACAATAGAAAAAAAACCCAAAAAACTATAGTTTAGTGCATAGTGAGATATTATACATATATCTTAAATTATGCAAAGTATAATAGAATAAAAATTTGAAAAATTTGAGGATGGGATCATCTATGATTATTCTCTAATTTTCTTAATTGAATAGTTTTCTCAATATTGACTAGTTGGTTATCTAACTCTAAAAAAGTTGATACTAATTCTATTTGTTGTCACCCTAATTTTTATCACCTGTGACATTTAAGTGTTTATATATAAAAAAATTACAAATCCACACAAAAATCACATAATATAACCCATCACACGATTTACTAGATATTTACACACACACACACACACACACATATATATAAGCATAAAAAATTAAAATATTTGAGGATGGGATCATCTATGATTATTCTCTAATTTTCTTAATTGAATAGTTTTCTCAATATTGGATAGTTGGTTATCTAACTCCAGAAAAGTTGATACTAATTCTATTTGTTGTCACCCTAATTTTTATCACCCATGACATTTAAGTGTGTTTATTCAAATCCACACATAACTCACATAATATAACCCGTCACGCGATTTGCTAGATATTTACACACCACTAAGTAAAGTCGACACATTTAATTCATCATTTATAGGGTTTCACAACGTATCTCCCATTACTAACATTGAACACCTTGAAAAATATTCAATGGTTGCATGACCCACGTAAATCCATAACCTCAACTACTTTATGGGTCATAAATGACCAATGACCTATTGAAATGGTGTAGTCATAAATACCAAGTTGACCCTCCCATATCATAAACACTCAATCCTTTGGCCTTCCTTTAGGTCTCATCAAACACATGGGTTCCCATGACTGAATAAGGAGCATTCTCATGGAAACTAGTTTGGGATGGGGCTTCAACTCTACTTATAAATAGAATCCATGCCTATGCATCAAGGAGGAGGATCCAAAGAAAATTTATGTTGATGAAATGGGATCAAAGAGTTAGTAATCCATTGTTCTTGCCCCTCCATTTATGGCTTTCCTACCTTATTGTTATTTATTTCCCCTTGAAAGTGGACATACACAAGGGGGAACTCCTTCCCAAATACATCAAAGATTTATATTAAGCATACATGGAGGCCAAAGGACCCCCCAAAAACAAGGTTAGATCCCACCTACTACAATTTATCTTCTGAGGTCATATTTTTTATTTTTTATTTTCCTTCCATTGCAATCATGAATCAAGTATTTCCCCCCCACCCCCCGTTTTTTTTTTTTTTTTTTTGATATTTGAATGTTGTTTTAACTATTGAATTCTATGTTTGATTCTTTTAATACTATCATAAATGATTGAGGATATATTAGTTTCTTGTATATTCCCCCCTTACCTTTATTTGTATTTTTTTTTTTTTTGATATTTGAATGTTGTTTTAACTATTGAATTCTATGTTTGATTCTTTTAATACTATCATAAATGATTGAGGATATATTAGTTTCTTGTATATTCCCCCCTTACCTTTATTTGTATTTTCCCAGCTCTTACAACTCACTATGAGAAGGTATTATCACTCCCATGCATCAAAACCCCCATGACACTCATGCACTTCTAGGTGTTGCAACCATTGATTCAACTTCAAGGCATCTATCTCACATACATATGGCTTGTTTTCAATATTTTCCTCTACTTTGAATGGATCTTGAGTCTTGCTACATTTTAGGCCTATCTCCTTCTCTAGTTTCTCCATCTTAGGTACTTTCTCATATCCACCTCTTTCCTCTAAATTGGAGCTCAACGATTGAATCTTATTTTTCTTATTATTATTTTCTTATACCAAAGTGGAAACCAATTCAACAACAACAATTTTCATCTAAGTCACTCTCGATGCCATCTGGGACATATCCACAACCATTTGATCCATATTGTTCTCCAAATAGGTTATCCTATGTTGGGTCTCATTGGTCTCTATTTCATCACCTATAGTATATTCTTGATTTGGCTTTCTTCCTTGTATAACATGAATTTCAAGGTTTTAAGGGGATAGATATCCACCTTCTTGAAGATTTCATAGTCTAGTCAACAATCACAAGTAACTCCCCACCCACCCCTTAAGGTCAAGAACTACACTCTACTACACTCTACTACCAATATGATCTTTAATCAAAGGGCTATGGAAAATCATTGTTGTAACATGGATATTAATGCATAATTTTATGAGTTGTAAACAACAAGTTTCAATTACCAATAGTTCAATATATAAGTGATTGTGTTCTCTTTAACAATCAATGTTGACTTATATAAAACAATAATCACACATACATAAAAGCACAAGAAATACCCTAGAGAAACTTATCTTGGGAAAATCTATATCTTCATAATAGTGGCTACATTGCTCAAGTTTTATGTAAATTGTCCTTTTACAATATGCAAGGATCTCTAGTAAAAAAACATGGAAAAATACAATTTATAGTGACGATTTCACTCACTTCCATCAAACCTATATAACCATGAAATAGTTAAATCGCTCTTGTTCAAGTTGATATCTCCAATCTTTGCACACCCCACAATTCTAGTGTCAACCCAAACTGTGGTAGTTTGGTTATATCCTCTTTTATTAGGAGAAACTCTAGTCCAAACTCCTTCTTCTTCTAGTAGCCAAACCCCTCTTCCATATAAAATATCCATTTTGTGCTTACTTCTTAAGGGTATTTGGAAGGCCAATGGTCTCCACAACTATTTTCCCCAAGAAATAGTTATAGTTCTTAGACCCATCGATCCACATTCTACTTAATTCATCCATTTTGGTTTTACTTGAACTACCACATGGCACCTTGTGACCAGTTAAAGGGGCCACATGTTAGTATTTTGAGATTCCATGTTGCCTAATAGCTAGGTAGTGACAAGCTAGTCTTGGGGCACCTTCTTTATCTATTATGTGATAGCATTCATGTGAAAGTGTTAGAAAAATAGTATCACGGAGAAATAAAATAAAAAAACTATGGAAATAAAACATAGAAGATACACAATACAATAGAGACACAGATATACGTGGTTCACCCAATGTGGGCTATGTCCACCAAGTAAATTTCCAGGTCCTTCCTTTTTGTTATCCAACAAATGAAGGGATACAACCTACAACACACCCGTTATAACTTCCTCTTCTTTATCTCACAGTCTCATCTCTCAAAATACAATGTTCGCAATGATACATAGACGCAATACATTTCCCTCATAAAAGAGGGTTTCCTTCTAGGGAAACAAAAACCCAACATAACTTCTACCATCAGATCTGCGACCATATAATGAATGGTCCATATTTACTATGAAATTATAATATACATTTACAAGGCAACTTTTCCTTCAGATTATTCGCCCCCAAACACCCACCAGGGGCCCGCTTTCCCCTGGACCATGTAGGGGGGAAAATCCCCCCATACAACTCCCACGTTATTACACATCAAAATTACTCACTCCAATGATGACCTATTGTCATCAATACTAGTGTCGCAAGTGTCACATTTTAGCCTTAAGTGTTGCAAGTGTCGCAAGAATCATACTGTCATATTGCCTATGTCGTGTCTCAAACGACATTACAAGAACACTTAAGACACCTTAAAAGACTAGTTTAAGAAGGAGAAATCACATGACGAAGAGTACAATTTTTTTACCATGGAAAAAACCACTCAAAATTCATTTTTGGAGGCCAACGCTCCCCTTCCCACTGTCAGGGAGTGCCAGAGATCTCTGCCCTCCTTTGGGGGAGCCTTGAAACACTATGTGCCCCATTTTAAGGGAGCGCTAGCATGTTTGAGAGAATTTTGGACTGTTGAGGAAAATCAAGGAAAAATCCCCCTCATCTCTGGAGTTAGTTGGATTTGAATCTAAGGTCAAGGGTGGATCTTAGGGAGGATTCACAACTGATGGAGAAATATCCTCAACCTATCCCAAGAATATATAAGATGGTTAGGCCTCTCCAAGCCTATATAAGGAGGCCTCTTCATGGTGAAAAGGAGAGACATTGAAGGCATCAAACTTATGATCTCATAAGGGAGATTTATCAGTGAAAGTTACAGTCATTTTGATCGTGGAATTTTTGAGTAAGGGTCTGGACAAAGAGAGCTTGGTGAATATGATGCATCTACATATATGGTTGTAATCACTTTGCTTTGTTTTCATTAATATATATCTGTGTGTGTGTGTGTGTGCTTGGCCCGTTTCCTTCAAATTTGTGTATGTTTCATGAATTTTTTCTTTTTGATAGATCTATTTCGAAGCTAATCATGGTAGGAATAGGAAGTATGTTTTGTCGTTGTTGTTCCTTCGATTGCAGGACCTTATGAAATACTTGGAGTTCAAGATCAGCCTGGATTGAGCAAGGAAAAACATTATTAAAGGAATTTATATTCCTTTCTTCTTACTCCTTGACTAGTTTAGCTTCATTAGAAGGAATGTCAGTGTTCAACATTTGCACCTTTTTGTCTTGGTTATAGGGGTCTAGTATCCAAGAGGAAATTCATTTATCTGCAAGGGGATTCTCCTGTAACACCCGCATGGATGGGTGTACAGTCTTCCGGGGTGTAAAGTCTTCATGGGGTATAAACACGGTTGAAAAGAAAAAACCTCTGAATCAGGAAGATAAGTAGGCTCCACAACCAAAAATCTCCCACTTGGAGACAGATCTCAAAAAATCCACCGTTGTTGTATCTGTTGGAATATGATCCTTATTAGACTTGGAAAATTTCTCATCTTCACCTTCATGCTTGAAGACCAACTGAAACTGAGCAAAAACTCAGTTTCTCCCTGGTTACTCCCTTTGTTAACATGTCTGCGAGATTCTGTCTAGTGTGTATCCTTTTCAACTTCAAATGTCCATCTTCCAAGAGGGATCATATGAAATGGTACTTGATTTGTATATGCTTAGTCTTTGAATGGAAGGCTGAGTTCTTTACAATATGAATGGCACTCTTTTTGTCACAATACAACCTGTTATTCTCTTGCTTCTTTGCCAATTCCTCCATAAACCTTTGTAACCAAATCATCTCTTTACTAGCCTCTATAACAACAACATACTCTGCCTCTGTTGTTGAAAATGAAACAACCTTTTGCAGTTTTGAAATCCAACTTACTGTTATTCCACCTACAGTAAAAACATACCCTGTGGTTCTCCTCCTGCTATATTTATCACCTTCCATATTTGAATCAACATATCCCTGTAGAACAATGTCTGAGCCTCCAAAACATAATGCATGAGTAGCAGTACCTTTCAAATACCTAAGAATCCACTTCACTTCCTCCCAATGTTCTTTACCTAGATTGTTCATATACCTACTCACAACTCCCACTGCATGTGCAATATCTGGTCTTATGCAAACCATCGCATACATCAAGCTACCAACTGCTAATGAATAAGGGACCATGGACATGTATTCTATCTCCTCCCGTTTCTTGGGACACATTTCCTTGGTTAATTTGAAATGGATGGACAAAGGTGTACTAACTAGTTTTTCATTATGCATTCTAAACCTCTCGAACACCTTCTCTATGTACTCACCCTGAGACAATGTCAATTTGCGATTTTTCCTGTCTCTTGTTATTCTCATACCAAGGATTTTCTTTGCAGCACCCAAATCCTTCATCACAAATGAATTAGATAATTTCTTCTTGAGCACATTTATATCCTTCATATTAGAACCTGCAACACGCATGTCATCTACATACAATAGCAAGATAATATAGCTTTCATTTTCTAGCCTTTTAAAATAAACACAATTATCAGAATAACATCTGCTATAACCTTGTTCTATCATAAACCCATCAAACTTCAAATACCACTGCCTTGGAGCTTTCTTTATGCCATACAAGCTTATATTTAACCTGCGTACCAATTTTTCCTTTCCTTTGACCTCATACCCCTATGGTTGTTGC
Source organism: Picea sitchensis (assembly GCA_010110895.2). Taxonomy (NCBI): domain Eukaryota; kingdom Viridiplantae; phylum Streptophyta; class Pinopsida; order Pinales; family Pinaceae; genus Picea; species Picea sitchensis. The sequence goes on from SNQJ01S0002613.1 coordinate 87,660, forward strand.
ATATAAATCTCTTCCTCCAAATCCCCATGGAGAAAAGTTGTTTTTACATCTAACTGTTCAAGATGAAAATATTCTACTACCACAAGATTTAAAATAGTCATAGTTGAAGTCATTTTAACAACAGGAGAAAATATTTCATCAAAATATATACCTTTCTTTTGTGCAAACCCCTTTACAACAAGTCTATCCTTGTACCATTTTTTTCCTCCA
>SNQJ01S0002613.1:87919-99480 GCA_010110895.2 Picea sitchensis
TTAAAATAGTCATAGTTGAAGTCATTTTAACAATAGGAGAAAATATTTCATCAAAATATATACCTTTCTTTTGTGCAAACCCCTTTACAACAAGTCTATCCTTGTACCATTTTTTTCCTCCATAGTCTTCTTTCAACTTGTAAACCCATTTATTATGCAACGTTTTTTTTCGTGCAGGAAACTGAACCAAATGCCAAGTCTTGTTATTTTCCAAGGAATCCATTTCCTCTTTCATGCCTTGCTCCCACTTCTTTTTAGTGTCTACCTGCATTGCCTCTTCATAACATTCTAGTTCACCAGAATCAGTCAACAATAAATAATACACTGAAGGAGAGTATCGTTCAAGGGGTATACTTAACCTAGTAGATCTTCTAAGAACACTTGCAGGAGTTTGAGGTACCTGTTTCTCCTATTGTTGTACATTTTATTTTCTTGTACCTTTGGAATTTATTTTTTAGTGATCTCATCAAGCACTGTGTATTTTGGTTTTTGTTTTTCCTATTTCTTTCCCTGCAACTGATCTTTGTACATGACCTTCTCATTGAATATGGAATATCTACTCCTAATGATTTTATGATTTTCATAATCCCATAAGCGATAACCAAAATCATTAACACTGTATCCAATAAAGGTAGACTTCTTGGATTTTGCCTCAAGCTTTGTTCTATTTTCTTTATCAATATGGACAAATGCTTCGCAACCGAAAGTCTTCAAAAAAGAATAGTTTACCTTTTTACCTGTCCAAGCCTCCTATGGAATTCCACCATCCAAAGAGATTGAAGGTCCTCTATTTATTAAGTAAACAACAATATATACAACATCTTCCCATAACTATAATGGAAAACCAACATGCAATCTCATACTCCTTTCACACTCCACGATTGTCCTATTTATCCTTTCTGACACACCATTTTCTTGTGGGGTTCCTGGAATTGTCTTCTCTTTACAAATCTGATGATATGAACATTAATCATCAAACTCGTTGCAATATTCACCTCCATTGTCTTATCTGAGACACTTCAACATTTTTCCTGTCTCATTCTCAACCAAATCTTTCCATTTATTAAAAGTATCAAAAACATCAGATTTTTGTCGAATGCAATAAACCCAAGTTTTTCTGGTTGCATCATCAATAAAAGTAACATAATAATGAGAGCCACCAAGATATGATACCTTATATGGTGCCCATACATCTGTATGCAGAAGCTCTAAAATTTCACTCTTCTTTTCTTTTACGACTCTAAGAAATTTGACTATCTTTTGTTTTCCATAAACATAATTCTCACAGAAGTACAAATCAATTTGTTTAATATTTGGAAACAAATTTATTTTGTGAAGTATCTGTATCCCCTTCTCACTCATGTGTCCAATCCTATGATGCCACAGTGATGTATCCACTCCTGTAAAAGTTAAAGATATAGAAGAGTTAGTATTAATAGTACATAAATACAATGTACCTACATTCTCTCCTTTTTCTATCACTAGTGATCCTTTGGTGACCTTCCACACCTTATCTGTAAATATGGATATACAACCTTCACTTTCCAACTACCTTGTTGAAATTATATTTTTCCTTAGATGTGGAACATGTATTACCTCTTTCAACAACTATTGGTTTCCATTCCTTTGCTTTATTTTTACATTTCCTGTTACAACAATTTTCCATGGTGCATCATCACCCAAATGAACCTGTCCAAAATCACCTTGAACATAATCTAGAAAATGTTTCCTATGGGGTGTGGCATGAAATGAAGCCCCTGAATATACTACCCATAACTCAAAATTATTATCTATAGAAAGAATCAAATCATATTGCAACACATCACCTGTTACATTTGCTTCATGATTTTTCTCTTGTTGTCCATCTCTTTGTTTCTTTGTATATCTACAGTCTTTCTTCAGATGTCCTTTCTTCCCACAATTATAGAACTCTATCTTTCCAAGTCTGGATTTGGCTCTACCCTTCCTAGAATTCCTACGGTTCCCTGAGCCCTTTCCTCTATCCTTTTGTCTTCCCCTATTCTCCATGTTTAACACATTACCTAATGTCTCACTTGTCCTTTTCCATCACATTTCCTCGCTAAGGATAACACCAACAACATCATCAAATTTTAAATTGTTTGAACTAGAGATAGAGTTACTTACATCCATGACCAAGTTGTTCCAACTTTATGGCAATGAGCACAAGATTAGAAGAGCCCTGACCTCATAATCAAAGTCCACTTTTACATAACTTAGTTGATTAGTAACCGTATTAAATTATTTTAAATGATCTACAATAGACCCACCTTCTAACATATTCATATTAAATAATATCTTCATTAAAAATACCTTATTGGATGTTGATGGTTTTTCATATAGTTTATCCAATGCATCCATCAACTCCTTCATTGTCTTTTCTTTCAAAATATTGAAAGCCACTGATGTTGCCAGGCTTAGACGTATTGTTTCTAGTTCCTTTCTGTCAAGAACCTCCCATTCTTTGTCCTTAATGGTCATCGACTTCTTTGTTATTCCACCCAATGGTAGGAATATATCTTTCTGATATAAATAATCTTCCATCTACATCTTCCATAACTGGTAGTTTTGGCCATTACATTTCTCGACCCTAAACTTTCCATCTTCCACCATTGCTCCCACTTGAACCAAGAACCCTCTTTTCCTACGAGTTACCTTTCACTCTGATACCAGTTGTTAGAAAAATAGGATTGTGAAGCAATTAAATAAAAACAAATGTGGAAATAAAACAAAAAGATACACAACACAATAGAGACACATATATACGTGGTTCACCTAGTGTGGGCTATGTCCACCAGAGAAATTGCCAGGTCCCTCCTTTTTATTATCCAACAAATGAAGGGATACAACCTACAACACATCCGTTGTAACTTCCTCTTCTTTCTCTCACAGACTCATATCTTAGAATAAAATATTCGTAATGATAAATAGCCACAATACATTTCCCTCATAAAAGAGGGTTTCCTTCTAGGTAAAAAAAAACCCTAGCATAACTTCTACCATCAAATCTGTGACCTTATAATGAATGGTCCATATTTACTGTTAAATTACAATATACATTTACAAGGCAATTTTTCCTTCGAAGGCTTCACCCCTGAACCCCCCACAACTCCCCTGGAACCCTCGCAACTCCCCCTGACCCCCCCTGCAAATTCCTCGCGTGGAGAGATGTATAGTCTCCCGGGGCGTAAACTCTTCATGGGGTGTAAACATGACTGAAACAAAAACCTATGAATCGGGAATATAATCAGGCTCCACAACCAACATAAAGAATGTATCATGGTCTATGTGCTTCTTGATCATGTATTTTCCTTATATCTTATGTGTTATTTCCTTTCCTTCTTATTTTGGTACAAAGTGAAAAGCATGGAGTTAGACCCCCTCTGACTCCCACCTTTTCCTCTCCTTAATCCTTAAGCATATGCCTTCATTCCTTGTTTCTTTTTTGGTGTGAAAATCATGGAGGGAGGATATAAAACTCTATCCCTTTCCTTTCCCCCAATTTCATGTGCTATCCATCATGTCACCAACTCCATCCACATCCAAGAAGTCTACATGGACTTACCTCCAAATGGTTTACATATCCTTCTAGTCCAAATATTCACATGTGGACCTCCACATAACCCTTACCTGAACACACCCGTTTTTCCTTGAACCTTCCAAGGCTCATCTTTGCATGGAGCACAAATATCCTTCCTTCCATTCATACTTATGCATGACCACAATGAAACATTCTTTTGCCATAGACTATTTTTGAATTTTTCTATGAACTTCTCCAAGAAAATGGCAAGCATGCTTCCAACAAGGCCCCTAAAACGTGTCTCTAACATAGAAATTCACAAGGGTTCTTTCAAATAAATTTCAATTCTTTAAGGATCCATTTAAATCACCATTTCCATTTTAATGACTCCCAACCATTTTTTCAGTGGTTTTTTGTTGTGCATTTTGTTTTACTAATGCCTTCCATCTCCATCCAATTTATTTTTTCCTTTGTTGCAACATAAGAATACAAACCATTTCTATTTGAGGAAGATGTTGGCTTAGGGTTTCAGACTTAGGGTTTGAAAGGATTTACCAAAAAATACCCCATAAGCACCAACATATTTAATCTTCAAGGAATGAAGAAGGTCTCACTCGAGACACCATGAGAATCATAGTGACCATAGGTTTCGTACAAGTCATGAAGGAACAATACAAACATGAAACATCCAACTTAGAGCCATGCATTCATTTCACATTCATTTGTAACATTCATATAAGTGCTGCACAAAATACTATGTAACATACATACATTCAGATTGAAATACACAAGATACATAGACAAATGTTCTTCATGCTTCATTCATTAATATCAAATTCATTTAGATACATTTTACTACACAAGGGACAAAGCCTACTCATAGAGAATTCATAATGAACTAGAGACTAGAAATATGCTCAAATATCGAACTACTTTTTCTCTCATATTCACATAACATCTCTGAAAAATTAGTGAAGAAGAACATAACAACAACTAATGCAATGCGTAACTGGAGTTCTAAGTCATACAAAACTAACATAAAAATGAACTCTGTGTTAACCAAAAACCTGAATCTTACATATCCGCATGCATTCTTCTTATGTCTACTGAAGCATGTATAAGTAAGTGTGCCAATAGGGAAGTGATTCTAATCCATAGGTGCATTGATTACTTACCTCATATCCGTAGTGCATTGAACATACTTTTGAACCTTGGCAGTCACACGCTCCAAGATGGAAGTTGTCTTGATAGTGTATTCCATAAATATTTTAACTTGTCCTTGTGCCAAGGTTTTCATCTTGTGAACATTTGACTCATACCTCTGGTCATTGTCTATGTGTTGCTTCATTATATCAATGATTTCCTAAAAATATTATCGTGACCCAAACTTAGTGAATTATATTTGTTTCATTACCTCATCAATTTTCCTCCAATTCCTGAGGAATTCATCCGATATATATTGCATCATTTTATTTGTTTCAACAATAGCTTGAACTCAATATTCTTTGGTCATATGTATCCTAACCATATTGTCATCAATAAGCATTATGATTCCATGCTCTTCTTCTCCTCGACCGTTCTGAATTTCTATAATGTACTCAATCTGGTTCAAAGTTCTATGCACTCTTCCATCCCACTTCAACATTTCCTTATGTGCTACAACACATAACAAAATTTCTTCTTGGTAGCTTATGAATTTTTCCATAACGACATCTCTGACCAACTTGTATTTGTCATACTCCTCCAAGAAACATTCTCTTAAGGTCATCACTACCTATGTGGTATCCTTGTAATAATCTTCTTGATGGATAATATATTCTAATTATTTCCTCATGGAATCAACTTCTATTTCATCTACTTTGGCTATGTCAATGGGGGTATGAGATATGGCCATCCCTACCCCTAATAATTCACTAAATTTAGCTTTCTTGGCATCCAACAAGGTTTCCTCAGTAGTCAAAACCATAGTGTTTTCCAAATTTAGATTTATTTTCCTCTATGTTCTACTTACCAATAGTTTCTTCTTCTTGTCATAGGATATTTCCTTAATATCAACTACTCCATCTAATTGTTTCGGCATTGGCTTATCACCCCATGCCAACATATTTCCCATGCTTCTTGGGGTATGAAAGTGCTCTAGGGTAGGGGGTTTTCCCTTATCCAATCAGGGATGATTTTAAGGATGGAAATTTATTTTAAAATTTAGAAACCTTGACGAATCTTACTAATCCTTCATATGCTAACTATAAATGATTGGCRATATTTTGTAAAATAATTCAAATTTCTAAGTATTTTATATAGTTTTTATAAAATTTTGGCGATTTTTAAGGTAAAATAATTTTATCCTATAGAATTTGGGYGAATCATTTTTAAAATAACCAATCTTGTTTTTGGAAAAACCATGGAAAATTAGCCCATGAGCGAAATTTAGCCCCTAAAATCATCCATGTATCCAATGCTAATACATGTTTTCCTAGATCCTCCACCTCCTTATCTATCATTTTCTCATTGCTTGGCTATTCGGGGAGTTGGTTTGTCTTGCTAGTCTATTCAACTCCTACTCCTCTAGATGCATCAGTGATTTTATTAGGAGTTTATGTATCATTTGGTTTATTTATATATGAAACTTCCTCTTTTGTTCTAATCTCAGGAAAATAGGTAGTGGGTGGATCAGTAGTTGTCTCCTCGTTTATTGGAGCGGTGGTCTACTCCTCTGTTTGACCACTCTCACATGTAGTATTTTCTTGATGTCGTTTAGGCTCATTTTCTGGTTCAATCTTTTCCTGCTTATGTTTTTTTTCATCTATACTTTGTTCTTTACTCTCCTTTCCTGTGTCACTTTATTGTGCTTTTTATTCCTTGAGTGTTTGTGGCACCTCTACGCCTAGTGATGGAAATTTCTCAACTGCATTTGTATCTAAGGGTGTTCCCTCTGGCTGCAAATCGAGCGAAAGTGATATTCCTTTTTATGGATTGGAATCATTGAAAATTGGGACCTTCATCGTCTCTATATCATCATCATCATTTAGCATAGTAAGGTCCACAATGGTATGTATATGGATCCCTATGGTAGGCCCATACTTCAATGCATCGATTGATATCAATGGCTCTGGTTGACCTCGTTGTACCTCCTCTTTATCCTATTTTTGTTGTGTGTTGAAATCTTCTTGTGTTAATTCCCCTTGAGGGGTCCGCTCCACCTCTTTATTTCTTATCTCTTCCTCAACTTTTCTTTGTTTCTTTAGCTCTTGTGCTACCTTGTTCTACTCTACCTCGTAATATGCCCATTCGATCTTTGCCTTAGTCTTTCTTCTTTCTCTTTTAGCTTCCCCATTCTCTCTCTTAGCTACCTATTCTCGGATAGTAGCCGCGATGGTTTGATTGATGAGATCTACCTACTCATCCATAGACAGGGTCTTAAAGACAATAAGGTTGGGAGGGGATTTTCGTTGAATGCATTCATCCCAAATATGGGAATTTTTTGTAAACATCTCATCATCAAACTTGTCATGACCATAGGACCAATATATTGTTACTTGTTCAACATGTTTTAACACTAATTATTTCAGATCATGCTTATAGTATCTCCCAGTCCTGAACCTATATTCTAAATGAATCAAACCTTCATGTTTTTCTTATGTGGTATATTTGACAATGTAATATCCAAATTGAAATCCATAAGGGATAAATACCATATTTTTATCTTTGACCAGGGAGGCATTGAACCATTGTAGGATGTTATGATAACATATTTTTCCTAGGGCCAATCTATCTAGTATGTAAGTTGGTAATAAATGTGGGGCCTCAATGGTCCCAAAAATTCTAAAGTGAACTTATCTTCCAAATACTATTTACTGATAAGGGAGATGATATTCTTGTCTTGTTTTGGAATCCTTGGGCATTCTTAGCAAAAAATAATGAAATATGATTTTTCCAAGAAAAAATCATAGGTCATGGGATATGAATTCTTATATCTATCCTCCCATAGAATACTAAATATAATACTAAAGTAAACGTGCACAGGAAGTTCAGACACATGAAAGATCAAATTCATTCTAAAAAAACATTTCTTGCATATACCATTGTAAGGTACTAGATCTATTATAATAACAGAAAAAATGAAATATTGTAGAGAATAACAACAGAACAACAGAGTATATGAAACCACAACACCAAACTAATATCTTTATTGATAGGAAACAATGTTCTCTTGCCTCTTCAAGGGGGACACCTCCAATAGAGAAACACTGTATTACAATGATTCAAGACAAAGACTTTGCATGCCCTCGGATCCTATTTATACTAAATCTATCTACCAAAAGAACCATCTAGAAGAAGATCTTCTAGAATCAGAAGCTTCTATTATGTATTCTTTCATTTGAATTATTCTTCCTTATTACTAGGCCTTATTAATATTGGCCTTTATTACATGGAAAATATATTATTCCACCTATGTGAGGGGTTAGGGAGGTTAGGTCCCTAACATGCCATCCCCCTTAAAAAAAACCTTGTCCTCAAGGCTTGAGATGAGGAATTTTTTTGAGAATGGTAGCTAGCTCCCAGGTGGCATCTATTGGAATTTTATCTTTCCACTATACTAATACTTCCTTGATGGTGCGCTGACGGAGATGATGCTCATGGTGGTCCAAGAATACTTGTGGTTGCAACCAAATGGATCCTTCTTCATCCAACTCGGGAAGACTAGTTTGAGTTTGGCACTTAGTTCCAATCACCTTCTTTAAGCAGGAGACATGAAAAATAGGATGGAGCTTAGAATGAATGGGCAAAGATAACTAATAGGCCACCTGTCCCATGCACTTAAGAGTTGTATAAGGACCTTAAAATTTGGGCACTAGTTGCTAACAATGGTCAGACTTGAGTAAAGTCTGCTTATAAGGTTGTAGTCAAAGAAATACTTGGTCCCCTTCATCAAATTGATGTTTTGAGCGTCCTTGATCTTCTTTTTGCTTCATGAAATTCTGAGCCATGACCAAATTATGTTTGAGGGTACGGGGAATAACCTTTTGAAAAGTAAGAGTTTGGTCAACCTCCAGGAACTTAGAGAAACTGGGCATGTATGAGAGAACTGAAGGTGTTTTTTGTCCATATACTACTTCAAAAGGAGTCACGTGAGTAGTTGTATGGTAAGAAGTGTTGTACCAACATTCAACTAGGGGTAACCATTGGTCCTAGTGATTTTTCCTCTCATATGAAAAACACCTCAAATATGTTTCCAAACACTTGTTGACAACTTCAGTTTGACCACCATTCTAGGGATGATAGGTTGTGCTGAGATGCAATTGGGTGCCTTGTAGCCTGAACAATTCTTGCCAAAAATTGTTGGTGAAAGTGGGATCTCGATCATAGACAATGGAATGAGGCATTCCATTAAGCTTGAAGATATGATCCATGAAAATTTGATCCACTGTGGATGCAGTGAATGGGTATTGAAGAGCACATAAATGAGCATATTTGGAAAGAATATCAACGACCACCATGATGAAGGGTTTATTGCCCGATTTAGGTAAGACAACAATGAAATCTATATAAATATCCCTACAAATAGCACGTGGAATTGGAATTGGTTGTAGTGTTCCCGAGGCTTTGATTGTTTCTCTCTTGTTGTGTTGTCAGGCATTGCATTCTACCACAAAGGTGTGGAATTCTTGCTTCATACCATCCCATAAAAAGGAACATTTGACCCTATCATAGGTTTTGGTAAACCCAGAATTCCCAGCTATGGGTGTAGCATGAAGCTCAGAAAGCACCATGGATTTAAGTTGTGAATGTTTTCTTAAATACAGATGGACTTTGTAGAGAATCTCTTGATTTTTCTAAGAGTACTTTGGAGAAATTGGAGAAATGTCTTGCAATTGTTGGATTAGATGTGACAGTTTGGGATCTTACAACCATTCCTATCAAACAACTTGTATCCAATATGGTACAATGAAGGATAAATAAAAGAGGGACCATTCATATTCATATTTCCTTGAAAGAGCGTCTGCAACCATTTTGTCTTATCATTTCTTGTAAATAATCTCATAGTCATATCCAAATAGATTGGTCACCCATTTTTGTTGCTCCGGGGATGAAATTTGTTTCTCTAGAAAATACTTGAGGCTCTGATGATCTATCTTAATTTGGAAGAGGTGCCCCAATAGATAAGGGCTTCAAAGATCCGCATCATGCAGAATGGTCATTATTTCGTTTTCATAGATTGATTGACCCAAATGGAACTCCGAAATTTGTTTTATAGTGAAGGCAAAAGGGCTGCCATCTTGCATAAGGATGACACCATTTCCTTTCCCAAAAGCATCACATTCTAGGGAAAAGGTCTTTCTGAAGTGATCAAAATCTGGACCAGGGGTCAAATTTTAGCTCAAAAATCAACGTTCTCAGAATTGCCTCAAAACGAATGAGAGCGTATCCCTCGTCATTACGAACCCAACGCAACTCGTTTCGTCTCAAACAAACGTCGGGAGCGAGAGATATCGCAATCTGTCTGAATCGTCAAACAGGTAAAAAAAAGGGACGCTGACTATGTAGTCCATACAGTCCATACGGATGTTGATGTGGCATGACCGTACGATGATGTGGCAGAGGTGATGTGGCATGACTATACACTGATGTGGCATTTGATGTGGCAGATTCTGATTGGCAGGCGTGGACGAATCAGTTTGTGACACGTGGCATCTTATGGTCAAATGGTATGGTGCCACATGGCACCCCTTTATTGGCTTATGGTTTGTTGTTCAAAATTTTATAGTCCAATGGATTCGAACCATGGACCTCCCCTACCGGCTAAGCCTTAACAAAGTCCACCCGACCACTATGCCATACGTTGGTTCTTATTGAATACATGTGTTTGTTTATATTTAAGTTTGAACTATGATGTAAATGGCGAGGGGTCGGACTGGGGCTTAGCCCCGACCCACGGTTATATTACTTTTATAACATATGACCACTTTCCAATGGCACACGAATATGTAAACAACCCCGGTTCTATGCCTTTGTACATGATGATGCCCTCCGTTAACTGGCGCGTGGGGTTTCAAATATAGCCCATGGTTTCATGTGTTGTATTCATATGACCCTTGTCCTTTTAAATGGCGCGGGGTTTTAAATATGTGGCCCGTGGTTCTATTGTGTGGTATGTGACCACAACCGAGAGTGCGAGGGAATTTTGAAATAGTTGGTGCAGTTTTGACCGTTAGCCTTTTTGCCTAATACGCGCGGTCATATGACCCATGTGCCCAGGTGCTAGGCGGTTAGGGGCTGGAGGCGCCCTAACCATCCTACAGTTTGCACAATTATTCAGTTGCGTGTGGGTTCTGGGTTTAAACATGTATTTGGAGCATGTTCTTGGTTGAAGCACACATAGGTGCATTTTGGTGAACCAGAGCCAACAAACTTGAAGGAAGAGAATGGCAGGAGGCCTATCTTTCTCATTTTTTGGCCGGGTGAGGTGCCGTAAAAGCCCAACTAGGGGTTTTTGGACGTCCTGAATCCATTGGCACTATTATCAAGGCCATTTGAAGACTTATTTTGTAGGTTTTTCACCATTGAAGTTTCAGCAAGCTCCAGGGAGCTTGAAGCCCTCATTGATGGAGGACATGTTTTGGTGAGCCTATGTTTGTTTTCTGTGATTGAATAATCCTTTTTGGCTAATTGTTATGCTCTGAACACATTGGGATAGGTTTTAGAGGCTGTTGAGGACTTTTACAGGTGTTTTTGCCAAAGAGAAGCTCAGGGAAGCTTATGGCCACATGTAGAAGAGGTCATGCTCGGATGAGCCATGATCCGTTTTCAGATTTCTATTAGTCAATTTTGGGGTTTTTATGTGTTCTGATCCCAATGGTACAACCATAATTTCCATTGGAGTTGAGCAGTAGCTTGTAAAAGAACTTTTGAAAAATTAATCCCAGAGAGCCAAGTCCATTAATGGAGGCTCAAGGAGATGTAGCCTGGAGGGGGGTGAACTCCTTTATCATGTTGTTATTGTTGTGAGTTTGATGGTTTATTT
>SNQJ01S0002613.1:103612-118989 GCA_010110895.2 Picea sitchensis
AACATTTTCTCACACATGAACATAGAAAGGAAGAAGCATAAACTTGGCACATAATCTATTTTGCACATTTTAACACATGAAGCAAGGTCTTGTAAAGTTTATTTTAATGAAGTAGAGGGTGCTTGCATAGCATAACAAGTCAGCCTTCTATTTTTAGATCATGAAGTCAGGAAGGTCCATGATAAGATTAGTGCACATAGCCTCTTTCAAGGCTTGGAAGGAGTGATCAACTATTGGATTCCAAACAAAAACATTCTTTTTAAGGAGAGCAGTGAGAAGCATCACAATTTTTTCATAATTTTTAACAAAATTGCGATAATAGCATGTTAAACTAAGAAACCCATGCAATATCTTGAGATTATTGGGATGAGGATAATCCTTCATAGCTTCAATTTTCTTTGGATCCACCCTAACACCATCCTTGCCAAAAATATGACCCAAGTACTCCACTTTCGGGGCTGCAAAAGCACATTTACATTGTTTTAGGAAATGTTGGTGCTGAGAGTGTAGATGAAGAACTTGATCCACATGGGCAAGATGGGTTGTCCATGTTTTACTATAGATGAGAATATCATCAAAGAAAAATAAGACAAAATGACGGAGAAAAGAACAAAAGACATGATTCATGAGGCTCTGGAAATTGGAGGGAGCATTACACAAGCCAAAGGGAATGACCAAGAACTCATAGTGGCCCTCATGAGTTTGAAACAAAGTCTTATGAATTCCTGCCTCTTTCATACATTTCTAGTGGTATCCATAATATAGATCGAGTTTAGTAAATAATTGGGTACCACTTAATTCATCCAAGATATCATCAATGACAGGGATGGGAAATGTTTCTTTGATGGTGAGTTTGTTGAGGTGCGAAAGTCAGGAAACAAGTGCTAAGAGAATTATTTCTTAAGTACCACGAACACAGGAGTAGATTAGGGGTTGGTACTAGGATGGATAACACCCACAACCAGTAATTCTTGAAAAAAAATCTCAATTTCATTTTTCTGTGCAAAGGAATGACGATAAGGGAGAACATTGGGAGGAAGGCTTTTGGGTACTAGGAGAATCGAATGATCATGAACACCACGGGAATGGGGAAGTCCCTGGGGAGTGGAGAAACAAAATTGATGTTTGGAGATGATGGCTTAGAGGTGAGGATGCACAGAGGGTGTCTCAGTGGTGTGAATGGAATGGCGTTGTGCAATAATGCCAGAATGGCCTTTCTTGAGGAGATTTTCCATGTGATGGGATGGATGATTTCAGGGGAATCAATGGTGATGAATTTAAAATTATACTATTTTCCCTTCTGGATTAATTGCATGGTTAATTCCTTAAAATACATGAGGATGGGACCAAGAGTCTGTAGCCATTCTACACCAAGCATGGTGTCACAACCACCCATGTCAATAGCAAACATATGAGATTTCATGTGGTACTGAGAAATTTGGAGATTCACATTTTCACAATGCCCCCCACATTTCATGGAAACTCCATTATAAATCATGATTTGAAAGTTGTTGATTGAACGGATATAACAATTAGTTTTTTGGTAAATGCGGTGATGAATAAAATTATGGGTGTTTCCACTATCAATGAGGATGATGAACTTCCGATGCTTAATGTAACTAGTTAGCTTGTGGGTTTGGGGAGAATAAAATCTAGCACAATCATTCATTGAAATGACTAGTTCAACTTATGGGGGGTCTGAGGGCGGAGTAATATCATTTGTCTCTAGTAACTCAACCACAAGGGGGGCCTCGACCACTTCTTCTAAATCATCCTTTGAGATGGAAATAAAAATATTGTGTTCCTTAAATTTTTTCCAGAAAGTATTTGTCATCATAATTATAACAAGGGCCCTTGAGTTGGCGTTCAACCATTTATTCCCAGGTCAATTTATGAATATTCAGTGGAGTAGAAGGAGGGGATGGAGTGGTGGGTTTAGCATAGGGAAGAAAGGATGGTTTTCTGGTTTGAGAAGAGACAACACATTGTTCTTCCTTATATCTTTTAGTAGCTTCCACCCAAATATGAGGGTGATCCACGAGGACATGGGAACGAATCTCATCCTTGAGGCCAATGATAAATAAATCCCGGAAAAGTCATGGGACATGCATTCCATCTGGAAATCATGAAATCAAAGCATCTATAAAGTCTTTAGTTGTTGCATGTTTTCCAACAGTGAGGAAGCCTAAATGGTGTGTGTGGAGTGTCAAAGCGTTCATAAATATTTGCAACAAATTGTGTATTTATACCCTTGATGGGAATTTTTTTCTCCATTACCATCATTGCCAACATTATTGATCTATATGGATAGCACCATGCACAAGGTTTGGAAAACTCATCCCGGTATCATACCAAAATATTGTGCATTTGGTATTGACTGTGGGATCCAAGTATTATTAACTTTGGATCTAAACCCATCAATTTTTTTCCTCCACGTGAGGATCGCAGATCTCGCTGAAGTGGTTGGAAGGGAAAATAAATTGGAGTTGGGAGGATTGAGGAGGACCTCTAGGTTTTATAAGGTGTGGAAAAAGAAGGATCTAGGGTAGGCAACAAAATGAGTCAATTGTTCACTACGTCAGCATTGCTTGCTAACACATGGTAGTCCAATTTAAGGTGATGGATGTGAGATGGTCGAGAGGAGAAAGACAAGAGTTTAGGTTACCAACACTGGAAGTAATGGAAAGATATCAATCTGTGTTTGGTCATTAGCTTTGTCCAAAGCTGATGGGTCTCGCCGAAAGTGGTTGGAAGGAAAATAGGTGGGTTGGGAGGATTCAGGACCTCTAGGTTTATAAGGTGTGGAAAAAGAGAAGGGATCTAGGGTAGGCTTAAACAAGGCAGTCAAATTGTTCACTACGTCCTGGCATTGCTAACACATGGTGGTCAATTGAGTGATGGATGTGGGAAGTGATTCGAGAGGAGAAAGACAAGAGTTTAGGTTACCAACACTAGAAGTAATGGAAAGATATCAATCTGTGTTTGGTCATTAGCTTTGTCCAAGGCAGTGAGACGTTGTTCCCAATATTGGCTACGAGTGTGGGCCATGGGGATGGGACATGGGGGAAGTGGGACCGCACAAAAATGGGTTACTGGTGAATGGAACCACTACGATTAGTGAAAATAGAGGAAGTCAATGGGATATATTCCAAATAAAGGTGTCAGGAAGGGGTTAGGTCCACGAGAAAAAAAAATTGCTAAAAAATGATAGGTATGACTGCGATCAAGGAAAAGATAAGAATCCAATGGGATAGGTCTGAAATAATGGTGAAGGCATGATCTATATTTTTTTTGTTTACTCCTACGGAGTTATACTCATCTCTGAATAATACTACAATGATGAAATGGCCAAATTATTCATAGGAAGAAATGTGTAGGAATTTTGCAACCTGAATGTAGGAGGTAAGTTTGCACGATAGTAGATCTTGTCTATTCTGTTTCTGCTCAGTTTTCGTCCCAAAGGTTAGGTTTTTTAGGGTTTCTACAGACATGGGATTTCCTTGTGCTATAACTCTTTGATATACATACAGGGTGCAATAGTAGTACTCGACCCAATATCTCAGGGTACTAACTAAGGAGCCTAGACCATTCTCTTAGTCGTACTACCTGACTACCCATGTACTAGACAATATCTTCCCGAGTGTTGTTATCGATGGAACTATAGCAATTAAGGGACTAAATGGTTTATCTATCAAGGGCTTCAGGATATCTAGGTTGATCTATATATGGGTGTTGTCTAATGCACTACCACTCAAAGGGGTACCAACAGGTTACAAGGGTGGCCAACAATGTGCGATTAAGTACCACTTGTAGTTATTGCTTGTATGATTCTCGGACCGTGGATTTATAAGCTAAACAATATATCTCTATATCTTTAAGATGTCAGAATACATCTCTATCTTGAAAAAAAAATAACCCACAATTTTCTGCGAAGGAAAGTTCTTTGATACCACTTGTAAGGTACCAGATCTATTATATTAACATAAAAATAGAAATATTGCAGAGAATAACAACAGAACAACACAGTATATGAAACCACAACACCAAAATAATATCTTGATTGATAGGAAACAATGTTCACTTTCCTGTTCGAGGAGGAAATCTCCAGCAGAGCAACACTCTATTACAATGATTCTCAAGACAAATAATCCACGTGCCTTCGACTCCTATTTATACTAAATATATATACCAAAAGAACCATCTAGAGGAAGATCATCAAGAAGCGGAAGCTTCTATTAGGTCTTCTTACATTTGACTTATTCTTCCTTATTACTAGGTCTTATTAATATTATCCTTTATTACATGGAAAATATATTATTCTACGTACGTGAGGGGTTAGGGAGGTTAGGTCTCAAACAACCACATGGAAAAGGTAAGAGGCCATGTAGAATGTAGGTACCTCACTTGGTCTATCATTCTGAGCTTGCTCTATTCTGGTGCGAAGTTGCTTCGGTATGATGGCGCCCCAGTTGAAAATACCTCCTCACATTGTTGCAGTGTAAGCTAAGGACATATAGGCCTCAATAAACCTAGAAAAATACTTTCCACTATACAGTCTACAAAGTAATACCATTATATACATGTAGGGTTCTCTCAAATTTTTCACACTATAGCATATTGAAGTTTGATTGATGAAATTTTTATCCTCATTCCACCAATATGCCACCATCTTGCTCACATCATGATTCACATGGAAAACTACCACAAAGTCATTATTCAATCTGAATTCTAGATTCTGGAGCTTGTAATATTTGTTAACTTCTGTAGGTAGGAAAATTCCCACACAATATCCTTCACAGAAACTTCCCCATTATGTCCCAAATGTAGTTTTGTATCTATCTTTAGGTAAGAATATTTGTTAACATAATAGGAGTTTGACACAAGCATTGACTTTGTTGCTTCGGCAAAAGTGTGGGATGTCAAACAAGTTAAGGAGGCCTACTCGCTCCAATCCTCTGGCCCAGAACTTGGCCACTGATATGCTTTGTTGTGCAAGTGGATATATTTTGAGTTCCAGGTATTCATGGGGCGCAAGTTCATGGAGATTCTCCACGTCGGCAATGTCGTGGTCGACATATTTTAGCTGAGGTACCCTCCCCAAGATGTCTTCATCAATGGTGACTTCCTCTAGAATGTCTGGGGTCACCATCGTATAATATGGATTCTTCTGTAGTGTGACTGGTGGGGCGTCATCCTTCCTAGGAAATATGTAGTCATGAGGAAACCTCGGCTCCTATGAGGATGTGCCCGAGGTTTCCTCAATATCTGGTTCGGCTAATATAGCTCTTGTGAGACTCTTTCTTGGTACCACTACTGCTACTCTTGTGGCTTTGGGTGGCACCATTTTTGTAGTTAAATAGGATCCGATAGTTTTTATAACGATGTATTTCTCTCTATCTTTGTGCTCTTTGTTTTTCCTATAACTGCTAAGTAACAATAGCCCATTTTTGACAACCTTGGTGGCTTTTATACCCTATTGTGAGTTGTGCACTGGTATGCATGCCTTCCCTATTATCTCATATACCCATAGCATGAAATGTGTTCATGTTAATGGTGCTTTATTTCCAAATCCACTATTGGATTCCCACCGTGTAATGCCCCTCTATTCTACATATCAATGTTGTTTTGATTTTACTCCCTATGATTATGATGGATTTATGACTTGTATTTGTGGTGGCTTTATGTCTAGTTATAACAATAGTTTATTAGCTTATCTGTATCCACTTGTAACTATCATCGTCTCCCTGTTCTTAGTGACAACTATCTCATCGTGTGGGATGGTGCAATTACTACTGCATACTTTACCATTTTTTGCATCAGGTTTCCTTGGTTGGCATAGTTTCCCCAACCTGCATAGTTTCCATAGTCATTTTGTATGCGTTTTTTTTTCTCTGGCACAACTCTTCATATTGCGCAGATTGTCGACCCTCTTGATAGAGTTTTAGCCGACTTTCTTTCACCGTTCCTTTCAGGGTTACTCCATTAAGTGTTTCCAACTGTGTAGCACCTGCCTCTGTCACCTCCTAGATCACATATGGTCCTAAACAATTCATTCAAAACTTCCCTGGATGTTGCATAAACTTTCTATCATATAGTAGTACTAAGTTTCCTACTTGGAATTTTTTCAACTTAATGTGTCGGTCATGCCATGATATTTCCCTTTCCTTTTGCACATGTTGGTGAAACCCTGTGGAAAATCTATCCTCCTCAAGTTGTACCAGTTGTGATAGTCATTCCTATATTGTTCCTGAATCCAAAAGATTTGTGATAGTTGCGACGCATAAACTTGGTACAATAAACTCCATCGACATTAATTCCTCCTATCTGTATACCAACATGAAAGGTGTTTTCCCTGTCAACTTCTGTTGGTTGTCCTATATGCCCATAATACCATAGGGATTCTTAATTCCCATTCATCTCTTCCCACGTTGTAGACTTTTGTTATTTCATTCTCTATGACTTTGGTGAATGCTTCCATTGTGCCATTATCTCGTGGGTGGTGCAACGTACTCTTCTAGTGGTGGATTAGGAATTATTCGGTCAAAGATGCTATGGTTTTATTGATGAAGTGTGTCCCTAAATCACTCATCAATGTTATTGGACATCCAAATCGAGTTACTATGTTTCTGAACAAAAAGTGCGTAGCAGTTTCTACGCTGCAATCTGTAACTGACATGACTTCTTCCCATAGAGTTAGATATTTTTTTTTTGTAATGATGTACCTAGCCCCTGATCTTATTTCTGGTGGGTTGATTGGTCCAATGAGGTCGATAGACCACTTATCAAAATCATGTAATGTAACATGTGGGTTCAATGGAATCTCGTCCCTTCTAAAGGGTTTTTCGACCCTTTGGAAAACATCACTTGTCTGACAGTATTCCTTTCCATCCTTGTGGAGTGCAGGCCACCATAATGTTGTAGATAAGATCTTCTACACAATGGTGTTTTTTTCATAATGTACTCCTTCTATCTCGTCGTCCACTTATTTCAATATAGTTGGTCTATTGTGTTCGACTACACAAAATTGTAGTATTCCATCTGCGCCCAAATTATATAAGCTTCCTGCAATTAATTGGTAGTCATCAGCCTTTACTACCAACTATTTTTTCTGTGTGACCATCATGTTTGATGGGGGCATTCATGTACTTAATAACTTGAAAATGTCTGTGAAATAATCTTCCACCATATTAACTGAAAATATTTGTGCATCTTGCAAGCTATCGTCCATGTTTCCTACCTCTTCGACCGAGAGTATGCACGGCAAGTGATTTGTTCCTACATTCAGTTTACCTATTTTTACTACTAATTCAAAGTCGTATTCCTGGAACAATAGACGCCATCAGAAAAGAATTCCCCCCAAAACTGCCCTGTTGACCAAATATCTCAACATAGAATGATATGTGTACATATTAAAGTGTGATCCTAGTAAGTAGTGTCTAAACTTCTGCAGCGCAGAGACCATAGCTAATCCCTCACATTTTATTGTGGTATACTTTTTCTTCGATGTTGATAGTTTCCTACTTGCAAAAGTGATTGGGTGGTCTATCTTTCCCTCCCATGGTTGTGACAAGATTGTGCCCAATGCTATTGATGATAAATCCACATGTACATGAAATTACTTGTTCCAGTCGGGGAAGATTACGATCGACATAGTTACTAAATTTTGTTTCAGTGTCCAGTCCTTTTTGGAAGTCATCGTTCCACTGGAACTTCGCTTATTTTTTGAGTATTTTTTCCATTGGTGTCGTAATATGTGTGCATCTGTTGATAAATTCCCTGTAATACCCTATGTGACCCAATGTTGTGCGAAACTATTTTATTGATGTAGGTGGTTTCAATTCCATAATAACTGCAATCTTTGCGGGATCAACTATTAAACCTTGTTTGCATACCATGTGTCTCAATAATATTCCAAACAGTGCACTAAAAATACACTTCTTTAGGTTTAAGGGTATTTGATTTTTCTACACTTATCCAACATCAATATTAGCAATTCAACATGATCTCATGACAGGATAAATACAGTCCTTTCATCCAACTAGACTTCGAGAAAATTGTGAATAAACTCCTTAAACAGTGCGAAAACTACTCTTGAAAATACCATAGGTGTGTTCCTTAAACCAATTGGCATTACTGTGTATTGAAAAATTCCCCATTTTGTCGCAAATGTAGTTTTGTATCTATCTTCTGGTGCAATTATTATCTGCTGCTAGCCTGATAAACCATCTGTGAATGAATAGGATTCTTTTCCGCCTATGTTTTCAAGTACTTAATCTGTAAATGTTATTGGGAATGGATCGTGTAGGAATGCATCATTCATTTTACTCAGGTCGATGCAGATTCTTATACCCCCTATTTTCTTGTCCTGCACTGCCACAAGACTTATCCATTCCGACTCCTCAACTGGTTAGATGACTCTTGCCTTTAACATGTAGTCTATTTCCTCCTTTACTTTTCCTTATATCTTGGATTCAACCTATAGGGTATATTCTTCATTGGTTTAGCTCCTGGATTCAGTGGGATCCTCATCTCTCCTATCTCACATGCTATCCTTTTCATCTTTGAGAATGTAGTAGGGAATAGGTATTGGTATTTGTGAAGTAGATCTGCTACGTTTTCTAGGGTTTCCTCATTCTTGTAGTCTCCTATCTGTGCAAACTTAGGGCATTATTCTATCCCAATATTAACTTTTTCTATCTTAACTGGCTGCGTGTGTGTTGTAGATTCGAGCTCTAGGCCCTCTACTGTTTGTTCCCCTTTTACTTATGATACTTGGATGTTGCAGGGATATTCATCATCCTGATCCTCCTGAGTCACATTATAACATTCCAATAGCTCATGACCCTTCATAGAGTCGTTATGTGTGTTGCATACATGTATTACTTCCATTGATTCTTCTTCGATGAAGATTTCATGTTTAATCTCCTGTAGTGATGTACTTATGAGTAGTGACTCGTTTTGAAAGGTAAATGTTGAATGGAACCTTTGAGTTATGTAATCTCATTATGTTGTATCTTTGTGCATCTCCAATTCTAGGTACTAGTTCTTTGGGTTGGTATCCATGGTATGTATGAACCTATGTGTCCATTCTCTCCTTGGGACCGATTTCCATGTGTTTTCACACTGCACGACATGATATATTGGGTTCCCATCCCCCTTATACTTATGTGTCATGTTTTCCTCATCAATATTTAATCTCACCTAGATTAGTCTCCTACATTGTTGCCAATATTCTATGTTTGCTTTGTGTGTCAAGCCTTCAATACAATGTCCAGTTCTAGTAGCCTTTGTTTCTACAATACTCGTGCTTTGAATATATGTACAAATATTTATATATATGTCAACCCATCATACTTATTTGGGTTTCATAATTATATTCCAATCCATCGTACTGATTTGGTCATGCGTGCGCATTGTCGTGTTGAGACTTCATGCATCCTCTACTTCTAGTTTTCTAGACTTGCTTCTTAGTTTGATGTACATGAATTCATGCTTCTCTAACATAGTGTGCCATCTGTGGTGGGGTTAACATAGTCATCCATCCTCACAGTAATTTTGTACAAGTAATCAATTGCATCACCCTTTGCCAGATCTATGTACCTACTTCCTTCTTTTGGGTCTAATGGCGCAGTAACTTTCAGGCCTCCTACTTTGAATATCATGTCTCTCCTTTTAGATTGATAATGTCTTGGTTATCGAAGGCCCATTATAGTCTCATTAACATTGGGTATGATTGGATGTCATCCACAATATTGATAACTTCAAAATATGCGATATTGTGCACTCCATAAATATTCACAGGTATTCCATTTAATCTACCAATAGATACTATTTTGTATTGATTTTATAGTCTCATTTGGATGGGTGACCCCACTAACTTTGGTCTCCCGATAATTTCCCATGTCTTATTAGGTATCACATTCACATCAGACCCTGACTCTAATATCACATTGTCTATGTTGTATTATCCAATCTGCACATTGAACCTAAATTCTTCGTTGGTTCTTTACTTGCACAGTAGTTGGTTCACTAACTTCGTTTTAGTAGGGTCTGCCTTTCCTTGAGTGCAATGATAGATTATAGGACATAATGTATGGAATTCCTTTTCATCTTCGACCAGCTCTAGGAAACTTTTCAAAATTTTTCCTAAGGTACTTAACTTGTCCTATGATCCTTTGGTCATGGCCTGGTCCTCAGTGGGAAGCCTATCAACCATATATGGTATAGAGAATGTTGACGTTTCCCACTCTTGTCACAACAGTTCCTCCATCATCCTTTTCTAGGTTTATTTTTCATCTCATGGATCGAATGTTGGCACAAGTACTGCTGAATTATTTACCCATTGCTCAACATGTTTCCCTCCATTGGTTGCATATGTCCCTATTTTGGTTCCTTCGCATGTAACGAATTCTATTTTGGGTCCTTCATCCCTTATTGCGGCTGATATATTTTGAATGTTTGGGTTGTGTTTTTGAGTACCTCTGTCCTGCCATTTTTCCAGTAATTGTGGACAATCTTCTGTTGCATGTTCTAATCCCCGACAATAAGATCATGTCGTGCAGGGATTATAGAAATATCATGCCAGGCATCCTGGTTGGTTACAGTTATAACATATTATAGGGTCTCTTTTTCTTCTCTTGAAGGTTTCTCTACCTCTACCCCTACTAAATCCTCCTTGGTTTCCTTGATTAAATCCTCTTGGATTGTTGTACTACCCTCCTCCTTCTATCGCAACATCCTCTTCCTAAATTATGTACATGTCTGAAATGTTCTCCCTCATTAGATCAAATGCATGAAAATCCTTGTCTTCATGTCCCACTGATTTGCAAAAAATACAGAATAAGCTTCTTGGGGTACTCTGATATTTCTGTAATAGATGGAACTCATGGGGGTTATGTCCCCATTTCTTTCATATCTCACAGTATCCTCTTTCTGGTAGTGGGTTTGGTGCTCCAACTGCTAAGTACTGCACAAAGGTTGTACATTCGTCTTTGTGGTGACCTTCAATCCTACACTTGGTGCACCATAATTGTTCTCGTTTCTCTTTCCCCTTCGTGATTTCCGCCAATTGATTTTTTAATGAAACTAGTTGGTTTTGTATCTACGCCATTCCACTATTATCTCTAACCAGAGAGGCTTCCAACTTCATAGAAATTTCCAATGCTTCCAAATATGACGTAACCTTTTGTTGTATTAAAGGACTACAGATGTGAGGTAGCAAGCCTACAATGAACCACTCTCTATGTTGTTGATCAGGTATTTGGAATGTTAATCTCCCCATCACATATTTGAATCTTTGATCGAACTCCCATACTAACTCAGTCTGTACCTTCTTGATCTCCTTGAGCTTCATAATATATTGTGACTCAGACTTTGGTTTCTTGAATTCTTTTAATAATGCTTGTGTGATCTCTGATAATGTCCTTGTTTGACCTAGTGATGTAGTACTTTGGAGCTTCATGTACCATACTAGTGCGCATCCTCTAAAGGTTGTCTCCAACTGCGCTATCTTTTCACCATCATCGTGGACATTATTTATAGCCTAGATGGTTTCACATATGAACATATGTTGTTCGAGGTCTTCTGATCCAATTCCTTTGAACTCTGGTAATCTTAGTGTGTTATCTAATCCTATCATATTGCTCGATGTAGGACCTATTCCTGGTGATATTTCTTGATTTTGATTAAATGCACTGCTACTATTTCTCTGGATCTTGTTTCTTTGACCTCCTTTACTGATTACAAGTGCTTTGGAGAGATCTTCGAAGATTGTCTCAGATTCAGGTGACACACATGAGGTTGTTGTTTCAACCCAGTAATCAGCTCAGAAAGGAATTATTGGTTCCTCTATCACTAGATTGAATTGGATATCTTCTTCTTCTCCCTCTGTCTGTTGTATTTCTATGATAAAGATATCGACATGGTGTTTTGAGTACTCACTATGCTTCTCTCTCTCTTCAGTCGTAGTTCTCGACTTCTTGTACCTTCTCCCACTCCGTAGAAATCCAAATTCATCTTCTCCTTACGATATCCCTTCCTCTTTCTCCTGCATTCTCAATCTTCCTTTCCTTTGTCCATTTTTCCTACCCTCAGGTCATCTCTGGAAAAAAACTCCAGTCCCTTTGTTAGGTGAAAAATTACTTAGTTGTCCAACTCCATCGTCATAACTTCCTTGTCACATAGCAACATATTTATCCCGATAGCCAACAACTTTATCAATCTTCCTCATGGGACCTTAAATAAGTCTCTTTATGCAACACTCTAATCCTGGGTACAGTCTATGTTAAATTCCATTATGTAGCCTCCAAATATATTGTCCAGGAAAAATTCCACTACAAAGGACATCCTGTTGTCTACTAAGTCCACTCGTCTCACTAGTTCAAGAGTCCATTTATTTGGCGCAACTAGTCTATGTCTACTAGTATTTTCCAAAAATATTTCCAGCCATTTTGCTAAAAGGTTAGGAAATTCACCAAAAACTATCTCATGCAAGTCTGTGTACACATACCTTTGCATCCATTGCTTATTCTTTAAGAGAGGGTTGGTATTCTCCTTCTGAGAAAATTCTTTTTCTTTTGTTTCATCCATTTAGTTATCTCCTTCCTCGTCAGTCTCCAAAACATTCCCTCACTTCTAGCTTCCAGGTACCAGCAACAGAACCATTTGTTGGTGTGTGCACATGTAGGTTCAAGACCCTGGGTTCAAGTTAATTAGTCCAATAAAACCCTACAGATACCATCCCTTTTGGCATCACCTACAAGCAGGTGAAGTCTCACCCAAGGTATATTTATGGGGACTACAAGAACCAAGATTTTGCAACGGTGAGAGAAAGAGGGGAAACATGCTCTCTCATACCTACATGATCATTTCGCGCAATAGATCCCAGTTAACCTGAACTCGTTTAGTGGTAAAGCACACAATTAAGGCTACTGCGCATTAATCTATCAACAATATCATCAAATATAAACATTCATCCATAGTAAAAGAAAGAATTAACACAATACATACGTGGATAATCATTCAACAACACAACTATACACAGAGTTACCGTGGTTCACCCCCTCCTGGGATACGCCCACAAAATATTTTCTTCTTTATTATATTTATGGAATTCTTCCTATGCCCTGCCCTATAATGAATGTCCAATATACATTATACTTCTTACAATGGTATCTTATTTATACACACAAAAACCCACAACAACAAAAACAACTACTAAGAATCCTCGAACTTCGCGGGTCTTTTACATATTTATGCCTTTTTCTCAATCTTGTTTTCAATATCCTAATGAGCTGGATACCACTCATGCGTGGTCGGTGACAACTCATTATGAGCTAGATACAACTCATGATCGAATGGTTTTCCTGTATTTTGCACTAAATGTTCTTTCATGTCCCCCGTCTTCTCCTATTTCTTCTCTCTTCTTTCTTGATCTTCTTTATATTCTTGATATTATTGATCCTATGCATTTTCCCTATACCTCATCTCTTCGCATTGTTCTATTCCCAAAACTTCCTGCCCAACATACATCATTGATTGATCATTTTATGGCATTGGTGTAACTTATTATCCATTCCAAATATTCCACGCAAGGCAAGACAGGGGTCCTAGTGGCCACCAAGTGTAGAAGAGAATGACCAATGTTGGGGAAAACCTAGTCATATATGGCTCTAATGTCTAGGTTTCTATGAGGTGTGAACTCTGGGTAATCTAAATTCTTGAATTTCTTATGTAATTCATTCTGGGAGGGAAGTGGTACCTTGGTTTTGGTGCTTTGTTTGTATCCTTGTATAATGGTGGTTGGATGAAGAAATTCCTCAATGGAACTCGTATTATGGGCTCTTATTTTGGTGTTTGTTTCATTCCTTTGGTAGGTGTAGGGTTTGACACTTCATTCAACTAGGCACCTTTACCTTTGGGTGTTTTTGAATAATGTCGGGTGGAAATTCTTCTCAGTGGAATTTTTGCAAAAGAAATGAAAAACAATCAGATCATAATTCATTTTCACTACCTAAGAGCCACACCAATTATTTACCTTGAATGCATACTTGGTAACAATAAGATAAATTGATGCTAAGGATTACCAGTTCCAAAACACAAGACACCCTGAGTTAATATAAATATAGTGGAAACACACATGGCTCTTCAACTCAAAACATTTTTGTTGCATAAAATCTCTTTACATAGTTGATAGAAAAAATACCAAAATGAAATTGTTCATGCACATATATTTTATTTCCCTAGAAGTCAAATCTAACCATCAAAAACTAGGGTACAACAAGATTTCGTAGATGTTCAGGTTTGAATTCATCGACTTGTGTGCCACACTTGAAATTAAATCCTTTTGTTGTATGAAGGCACAAGCACATGTTTCTTAGTTCATCATCAAATTCAAAAGATGATCATTTTGGTGCGCAATGTCTTTCTTAATCAGGGATCGGAGATCAGAGATCAATGACCCTTTCAAACCATCTTTTCTTCCAATGTTTATTATCGATCCCGATGAAATTTTATATAATAACCACCTTTTTCATTAGCACACAGTTTCCTTTTCCGAATGGCAAAGTGTTGACACACATGAACCCATACCGTGACATGGAATTTGACTTGTTAATGAAAATATCAGATGAGAGTACAAAATCTAACGTGCCAAGGTCTAGCTGGTCAGGGCGTTGTTACACAGCCTAGTACGGGGATGACTTATAGGTGTGGAACCTACGAATGGCCATTATTTCCTTTAAAATTTCAACAACCAATATTAAATTAATCATGAGATGAACAACTTATATCTAAAGTAAAATTTGTGGATATCGGCCATTTACAAAAACAAATACGTGCACATAGGTTAAAAACGAATTGTATTATTCTATTATTTCGCTCATTCATGTATTATTCTTGAATAAGCCACATGTAGATACTCTTGCACACCCCATGCATGCATCTCAGCATCAAACACCCAAGTGAGCACTATCCATCCAACCAAAAGCCAATTATCTTGCAAATCTGAGGAAGATGATATCTTAGTTTCAGGAGCCACCTGATGCACTTACAACTACCGAACCAGTGATGCCCATGCATTGCTACATGGTTCTGGAATCCTATCCTCCATCTTATGCAAAGAGTGAAGGGAATTTGTATTAGAAAATTGCCATGAATGAAGGAGATTTGGATATTATTCTTTATAATAACAAAAAGTGGATATATGTGAACATATCATTAGTGCATCTACTTCATCATATTCATACATACAACTACATATTCAACAAAATATTCACTGAGAATAAACTTGAACAATTTTGAGGTCTCCTTGGAGTGAAGGACATAGTTTTTTAGTAGTTTTCATTCTTTCCTTCCTCATTTTTTATGCATTGTACATT
>SNQJ01S0002613.1:127657-144929 GCA_010110895.2 Picea sitchensis
CTGACAAATTCACTTTCCTTCATCTCATTATTCCACAATTAAGCATGGGTTCTCTTACTCCACAAAGCGTCTTCTCGTGAGGGATTTCACCATAAGGGGACCACTTTGGAGTTCATCCATATTTACTTCTTATCAACCATGACGAAACAATAATGAGTCATATTTACATAAAACAATATTAGGTCCATTACCAAAACCTTTGTGTTATGAGGCTTTCTTCAAGGGTTGACATCAATGACAACCAACCTTAATCAACACGTACACCTTTGTAAAATTTCAAAAAAAATAAAATGTTTGGATAGAAAACTTGGGCAAGGGAAAATAGTAGGCACTTGGAAGATGAGAATAGACCCAACTTGACTCACAAAACTCAAAAAAATCAGAAAGAAACTCAAAATCAAATCTAACCAAGATCTGCCACTAAGACCCTAGAGGGACTCCCCAATGGATTCGCCAATTCTTCTAGCAGGGAAAATCCCCTTATTACTATACTGGGTCATAGTATAGGCAGAGAATTGATCTCCCTTGAAATAAAATCCTATTTCTAAACTACCCAAAATACTCTAAATGGATGAAAAAAAAGAGATAGGAAATTAGGTAAAAAGTAGAACCTTTTGTCCTAACGTTCGATGTAGACCTCCTCCGTCTTTGTAGCTTCATAGGTTGTTGGTATCCTCCCAAAGATGACCTGCTAGAACACTTAGGCAGACAATTATACAAACATTTTATCTATACTCATCAATATTATGGTTTGATATAAACCATTATGCATAAATCAAATGAAAAGCATAAACACATAATATTTGGGACAAGAAAACGATTCTTTTATTCAATACGAATATTAAAAGTTACAACCTTCAACGGCTGACGCTCCGTGAACAAGATCCAAGCTCCTCTTAATGTTTCTCCAAGTGCATCATCCCAAATACTTCTCTCATAATCAACTGATCACTTTAGGGAAAGGGAAGGGATTGTATAGGAGAAAGGGATAGAGAGGGAATGTTGAGGCCAAATCTCAGGAAGGGCTACAATACTTTGGAATAAGAGGGAGAAGCGATTTTGGCAGAGTTTCTCTGTTCTCATGCTTGATGTTGGAATGGGACCCCAATACCTTATTTTATATGAAAAAAGTATAGTTGTTTGTTTTGGGGATGGGCTACAGTGGGTGAATTGGTTGGAAAACCCTCGATAGCCCGTAAACTCTATGGAATTCCTTGCAACTTTTTATTTTTTTGCAACTTTTGGAGGTAACTGAAGGTTGTTTAGTATGCAGTTAGTGTATGTAAGAAGGTTGTCTAGCATGTAGATATAATATGTACGTGGGAAGTAGTGCAACAGGGGACATACATTCTCCAAAACAAGGCTTTTTAAAGAGATATCCTTAGCAGTGGTTTGGAAAATTGTGCAAGTAGAAAGGCCAATGCCATGTATGCATAGGTAGGGAATTTTAGGGCTATAACACCTATCAAGTAGATGAGGGAGAATTCCCAATGGTAGGTCCCAATTAGACCCACTCTCATTTGGTGTAGTGTTTCCCATGAGTTTATGGGCCTCATTGTCTCTTAGAATTAAAATAAATAAAAGGGGAAAGACAACAGACTTCCCCCCAAAAAGTTATAAATAATCCTAGGGACAATATAACTGTAAAAAAACTAATCTAATATAAGCTAATTCTAATCTATCCCTGAAGAAAAACTAGAAGAGTGAGTACAACAAGAGATAATATCATTAGAATCAGAAAAAAATCATGTATGCTAATGATATGTGATAGCAACAATGCTAAAACTACATAGAAAATTAGTTGTAGAATGCATCTATAAAATCATTTATGTAACCATAAGGAAACAAGTGATAGCATAAGAAGACAGAACAAAGTGCATAAGTAATTCATACAACATAATCATATCTACTCAAGAATAAGATAAATGCATAAAGAGTAGTCCCATATACACTCATCAAAATCACCAATTTCCAAAATGCCTCCTACTCTTTATTAGTCAGAAGTAATAGTACCATATTTTGTTACAAAGGGAAAAATTCCCCTTTTATCCCATGAGTTATCTTTTTATAAGATAAGAGAGAGACTCTTTAGTTCTCATTGTTGTTCGCTTCATTTTTCCCCATTTATTTTTTACATTTGGAAAATATATATGTGTGAGTTACAAATGGAATCTAAAGAGACCCCTGGGTGGTTACGTTTTTCCTATGGAAGTTTACAAATGATATTCGTTAGAAAAAATCATTGACTCTACCCATTGACATTATATTCTATTCCTCAAACATTTCAGGGCGTTTTTGGCTTTGTCCTGCTGTATAAAATTATTTTGGCTTCTTCTCCTTTGTCTCAAATTTTTGTTGAGCTATTTATAGATCTATTTTGTTTCTCGTAGCTTGAGATATGATTGTTTGAAATATGCATAGTTGGTTTTTCATATGAATTTAGGTTCCACCCGTGTTTTTCATTTTCAAAATTTTTCTACTCTCAATATTTCAACACTTGATAACCCAACCTTTTCTTCTCTCCTCCATCTTTCATTACTTGTAGCTCTAGATACGACTATTTAAAGTTGGTATGGCCAATTTCCCCCCCCAAATATGTGGGTGTTTGTTTTCTACGTTTTATGTCATCCTATTTCAACTTTCTGGTTTGGAGACCTATACCACTATGTTCCTTTGTCCGATACCTTTCTAATGAGGTATCACGGGCCTCATTCCGACACCTTTATCTCTAGCTATGGTTGTTTTAAAATTAGTGTTCAGCAACCATTGATCATGCATATGGGGTAAAAATCACAACCAATGATCTGGCAGGTAAACATATCTTGCACTTTGATGGAGGAAGGTGTCATTGGAGGAGGATAGATCTAGAACACCCAAATGCTTGGGATGAGGAATGTCAATGATGAAAAGTTCGTCGGTGGCAACATAGGGTTGGTAAGGGAGTGAGTTGTGTCCTCGCATGTCAATGATGAGAGAGTTCTAGAATCAACAACAATGGTTGATATGACAAGCACAATATAACATTTTTTCATCGGAGGAGGGTTATTAGAGTGTTGGGGAGTGGGGAGAGATGGATTTTCGATGACGAAGAGGACACACCTCCACACTTAATGGGGTAAGTCGTGGTGTTTGGTGATGACGTGTATGGTCACGTTAGTCCATGTGATAAGACGAGGTTGGGCCTACATGTCATGTGGGTGAAGTGGAGTATTGTTTCATGGTTGGTATCAAGTTTAGGATGACAAGTGTCATTCTAGGTGGTAGGTCATGAGAAAAGCCAAGTGTACAGGGTGCCAACGTGGATGCCACATGTCAGTGGTGTCATATGGTAAAATGGGAAGGGTTTGACCGATGGGCAACTTTGCATTACTAATAAGATCGAGGTTTTTGATCTTAGACTCCCGAGATTTATTGGAACAATTGGGAAGCATCATTTTTGGAGAATATGAGCAGACTGCTTGAGATCCAGGAGTGTTGGAGCCTTGACGATGAAAATGTATAGGGCGACATTGTCAACGACAGGGAAGGACAAAAGGGAAGTGGATCATAGGGAATCCTGATGATGATGAGGAAGGTGGTGGGTACCATATCAGAGACATCAACGCCCCTTTGGGTGGTATAAGAGACAGTGACCCATGTGGATGCCACGTGGGTGTGAGGTGGAATAGGTGAGTTTTGGATTAACAGGCTTTGGGAGGCCATAAATTTTGATCCGACTCAGATTTAAGTATGGTTATAGTCGTTAGAAATATATCGACAATTAGAATATAGATATGAGGTTTAGTTAAAGAAAAGACTCGAAGAAAATAAAGGGAAATATCAATAAAGAGAGGGAAGGATAAAAGGGGAAGAATATCAAAGGATTCCCCCACATGCATTTCAAGGATGAATCAATCGTGAAGAGAAGAGATCTTTCTAATATGTTCCTTTAACCAGAAAAAGAGATGAGATTAGTTATACGATTAAAGGGACATTATCAAGTACATGAGAAATGTTGCATTTCCTTTCCTTTAAGTAAACTTATGAATAAGTATTGAAAATGAAGAAAATGAAGAGGAGAGGTTTCTCGAAGGAAATCATTTATGATATGGATTAAATAACTATGATTATAGCGACATGCACATATTCTCCATCACATGGAAATGATTAGTGACAGTATGATTCAAGTTAATATTTTTCCAATATATGAGGGTATAAAAATGAAGATGTTAGGGAACACATGTTAGCAATAGTATGCAGACCTTGAACAAGTAATTCGGAAAAATGATTAATAGAAAACATCAAAATTATTCAAGACATGCACTAGACATCGAACTATACATCTATATTATATCATCAAGGACATTGGAATCTGTAAAAGGTATCAATATAATGTGTCAATTCTTGATTTCTCTACTCTTATCTCTAGATACGATTGTTTGAAGTTGGTATGGCCAATTTCCACCCCAAATTCATGGGTGTCTATTTTTTACATTTTTTGTTATCCTCTTTCAATTGTATGACTTGGAGACCTATACCACCGTGTTCGTGTGTATGATACATTTCCAAATAGGCATCATGGGCCTCATTCCAACACCGGTAGCTTTGGATATGGTCGTTTTGAAACTAGTGTTCAGTAGTCGTTGATCATGCATGTGGGGTAAATCTGGACCATTGATCTGAAGTTTGGGGGGTTTTCTCTATGTGTGTGGAGGGGACAAATCACATCCATTGATCTAGTGGGTAAACAAATCAGGATCATTGATGGAAGAATGTGTTATCATCAGAGGACAGAGCTAGAACACCCAAATTATCGAGAAGAGGAATGTTGACGACGAGAAGGTCATCGTAGATGATGGAGGGTTGGTAAAGGAGAGAGTTTATTCCTAGAGTTCCAACAACAAGGGAGTGCTAGAGTCAATGAAATTCATTGATATTATGAGTTCAATATCACATTCGTTCGTCAGAAGAGGTTTGAAGGAGTGTCGGGGAGTGGGGAGAGATGGAGTTCCGACAAAGAAGAGGACATACGTCTACACTTAATGGGGAAATCCATGGTGTTTGGTGATGGTGTGTATGGACACATTAGTCCACATGACAAGTTGAGGGTGGGCCTACATGTCATATGGGTGACGTGGAGTATTGGGTCATGGTTAGTATCATGTTCAAGATGACAAGTGTTAAGCTAGGTGGCAGGTCATGGGAATGACCAAGTGTAAAGGGTACCAACGTGGATGTCGCGTGTCGGTGGTGTCAGCTGGGAAAGAGGGAATGGTTAAATCAAAAGTCATCTTTGTAGCACTGACAAGATCAGGTCCATTGATATCAGACTCTCGAGATTCGTTGGATCAACTAGGAGGCATCTATTAGAATATAAAAGATTGTGCTCATTTTACCATTGATGATACCCTCGTCACCCAACCATAGGATAAAGCCACCCTTCGAGCACCTTGACCTTGACAGAGAAGAGAATCTTGATAGAAATCCAATAGCCAAGAGAGACTAATGCACCAGGCAAGAATAGAAACCAAACTGATCAGATAATCCCACCGAGAGGCTAGCGCACACCTTCCCAGAAACTTGCGCACAAGCCAATGAAAATACCCTTGTCACCCAAACATATATAGATAAAGCCACCGAAAGCACTTTGACCTTGACAGAGAGATGAATCTTGATAGAAATCCAATAGCCAAGAGAGACTAATGCAATTCGTGCAAGAATAGAAACTAAGTTGATCAGATAATCCCACCGAGAGGCTAGCACACACCTTCCCAAAAAACTTACATACATTAAGATGCTAATGACCACATTGCATCCAGCCTTCCTCAGAATTGGCTTGAGATGTGAATAATGAGAAATAGTACCCTATATTTATAGTATTCTCGGGCAGCCTTTACTTAGGCTGAATTCTCCTTCCGGGTAATCGATAAATTCATTTTAAATATATTTCTGCAACTCCACAACTGTCTAGGGTTTCCTTCATTTCTTTGCTTCCTTCCTAAATATTCTAATCTCGCCATATAGGTCACAATAGATAGTCATACCTCCTAAAGCTAACATAATATTAACACTCCCTCCTATCTAGGAGGCATGTGGTCTGGAGCACAATAGACCATTCAACTGGTAGCAACATCGAGCACTGGCCATTATTATCCAACCGATAATCTCCTATGACAATCGGTACAATATCAATTGATAGAACACACATGTTTATTTAAGGTGGCACGCGAATCTACTCAAACCGTGGACACATAGTCAAAAACAAGGTGAAACAAATCCACCATAGTAGTATATTTCTACTATCTGGAGAAAGTATCCATAAAAATCATCTAATGCTAACTCAAGACAAAAATATTGTTAAAATAAACTCAATCATCCGGGCTAATATTTCACTCACATCTGAGATATTGAAAGAATATCTTCTCGCAGATAGTGCAGATCAATAATGGGATATTTGCCCCATTCTTCTCAAACAAGGAAGAAGGATTACTTCTAATTTCTAAGCCTAGGCCATTCCTCACCTTGGGCCATTATTACTACACTTATC
The DNA here is from genome assembly GCA_010110895.2 of Picea sitchensis. Lineage (NCBI taxonomy): Eukaryota > Viridiplantae > Streptophyta > Pinopsida > Pinales > Pinaceae > Picea > Picea sitchensis. The sequence continues at coordinate 134,184 of SNQJ01S0002613.1, forward strand.
AAAGTGCACCCTAGACAAAACGTATAAACCCTAAGGAATGTCTCGAGTTTGGACTTAATTCCCCACCTTGGGCCATTCTCCTACACTAATCAAAGTGCACCCCTCGGAGAGAATGTATAAAACCCTATGAATGTCCTGTCCTCGACATCGAGTTCGACCATTCCCCACCCCGGGCCATTCTCCTACAATAATCAAAGGGCACCCTGGAGAGAATTTATAAACCCTAAGGAATGAATATCCAAACCATTTCCTCTATTAAACACAAGAGAAAAAGACTGCCCTATATCAAGTCTAAACAAACCATTCTCATGTTAACCACAATGAGAAATTGTTGTCCAATGAGAGGGCTAGTATTCTTGAGTAACCTTCAAGAAGAGAGACTCCACTCTAGACCCCTCCCTATGTTAACCACAATGGAAGTTGTTGTCTATGATACATCAACAATCGTACTACCTCCCATGTCAACTACAATGGGAAGTCATTGTTCATCGTAGTCTCAATCCACTTTCCTAACAAGAAAGAATCTATCCAATATGGACTAATTTTCAATTACAAAGATAAATAATATGTTAGTGCTCCTCCTAATCTAGAGAGTCATTAAGTCACAAAAATAAATGTTTTCAAGAATATTTTTATGTACCTTCTCCTAGCTTGGAGAATCTTCCTTTCAAGTAAGGGAGTTATTTCCATGATCCCCCATCTTCTCAAAATATGCAAACTTAATTGATAGAGATTTTATCGATGTTCAAGGTCTCATTTCAGTGGGGATATACTTGAGGTTTACCTATCCTTCCTGGACTTTATATCGGATAAAATAGTATTTGATCCTCAGCTGTAAGCTTCAACTTTCATGAAACACCTGATGTTCCGGACAACTTATACAACTCTCATTATCACAACATATTATGGTTGATTCTAGAATCTAATCAAATAAATCGAACATTAACTTCCTTAACCATATTGCTTCGGTGTAATATGCTTCACAAGTTACCATATACTCTATCACAGTCGAGTGACAACGCTATGCTTCCTTCACCAAGATATCATAGCGGATCCCAAGTTGAAACACATACCTAAAGTACTATTTTCTGCCTTTCTCTCAGACTCTTCTTGCCCAATCTGAGTCTGTGATTCCATGAAGTTGGATATCACTGGGTGCGGTATATTTTAAGCCATAGCTTATTGTCCCATGGATATATCTTAGTACATGCTTTGCAACTATCCACCCTTTCTGCCTAGGTTCCACTCGGAACTGACTTAATGTATTTATAGCAAAGAAAATATCCGGTCTAGTATTTACCAAATACGATCCAATTAACTGTCAATAGAGATGGATCTATCGATCGAATCTCGACTTTCACTTCTTTTCTTATATCCTGATTCATAGAGTGTCCATGGACATACGTACCCATCATTAAAACTTTGAAGGATTATTTATTGCGTACTTTCTCCTGTCCGGGTGAATACTTCACCATGCTTCGCCATACTTCTAGTCCTAAGTAATAATGCATGAGGCCAAAATCCTTCATATCAAATTCAGAGGTTGTCTCTTTTTGCACTGGATGATTAGAGATTCTCACCTATTATGAATAGATCACAACATATAATAGTAGAATCACGTGCATTATTCACTTACATTGTAATAAAGGTTTGGATCTGCATGACTCTGAGAGAAACCAAGTCTTGTTAGATAACAGTCCATTCTGGCATACCAAACACTTTGGAGCTTGCTTGAGTCCATAGATATTTCTTCAATCTACAAACATGAGTATCTCTAGAATTTACCTCAAACCTCGAGGTTAAATTAATATATAATTTTCTTCAATTGCTCCATTATTAAAGATGCCTTTACATCCATCTGATGTAGATACCATCCCATGGAAGCGGCAAGAAATATGATAGCTCTAATGGAAGTATACCAGCCACCAAGAAAGGGTTTCATCATAATCTTCTCCTCCTTCTTGAAGAACCTCCACAATAAATCTTTCCTTGTATTTATCCACGCTTCCGTTTGCTACATGTTTGATCTTGTATACCCATTTTGAGGTTACCAATGATTTTTCTTTAGCTCTAGGTACAATTTCCCATACTTCATTTTTCATAATGGATTGATGTTCTTCACATGTAACTTCTTTCCATTGTCCCTTTGGACTGCTTTCAAATGTGGTCGATTCTTCATCTAGAATCTTTGTCATGTATGCTGCATAACTTCTATCTTGTGTTGTCTTCTAGAATATATATCAGAGGGCTTTGATGAATCACTATATCCCATGCATATCCCCTTCTTTCCGGAGGCTTCTAGTTTATTCCTTTTGTCTTGGGAATATGAGAGAGCAAACTCTGGACATCCAAATATTCTAGGTTTTCCAAGCCACATTTACACCGAGAAGGCTTCTCTTCGGTGTAATGTCCTTCAATATAATGATGAGGGATTCTGCTTTTGTACATATATTCTCATTATTTTTATTTCTCCCATAGAACATGATAGACCTTTGATCAAGTTCAATAAGGCTTTTTACTTTCGGATAGACTGCTCTTTCTTTTAGTTAAGACCGCTTTGTTGAGGATTATGAGGAACAAAATGCCTCCTAATCCCCATGCATTTATGCACGCAATGAACTTCTTCAAGGTGTATTCTCCTCCATTATCCGCTCTTAATGTCTTGATCTTCTAGTTCGTGGAGGTTTTCTATTTCTGCTTTGAATTTTGGAACTTGTTGAATGCTTCCATATTTTGATTTCCCAATAGGTATAGCCAAGTCTTTCTTGAATAGTTGTCTATGAAGATTACATAGTAATGAGATCCCTAGAGATTTGATTGGCATTGAACCGCAGAAAACACCTGAGTGTATTAGATATAGGATTTCTTTGGATCTATTGTTGCTGCTTGATAATGGTTTCTTGATATTCTTACCAAGGGAACATCCCTTGTAGATTCCTTCATGTGTAGATTTTAGTTCTCGTATTCCTTCTCAACCATTTTTAAGAGAAAATGTAATGCTTGATAATTGATATGAGCTGCACTCTATGCCAAATCTCATTAGGGTTTACTTTGTCATGTACTAGAGCTTTCATTTATGTTGTTCTAGTAGTCTATATAGATTTCCTTCAATGATTTCCACAACCCTAGCATCCTCTATGTTGGAATTCTTATGTCATGATAACAACACCTCTCCATCCATGAAGGCTATTATGTTTCTGTTTTCTTTTCCTCTAAACATGATATTGATGTTAGCATTCTTTCTAAACTGTGCATTATTATAAAACATTTTAAGTGAACATGATTACCTCGACCTAATTTGACAAGGCTTGTCCAAATCCTTCGAAGAGGTAAGTACTTTTGTCTCCAAGCTCCACTTTGTAATGCATGTCTTTCTTATTTAGATTTGAGAGTCTAGTTTGATCTCCTCACATGTGTCTTGAAGCTCCACTATCGACATCCACATGTCATCTTCAATCATCTCAAGAAGTGCTGAGTAGTGTGAAAGATTGATTGTTTCACACATATCTTCGGTTGACTAGTAACTGGTCATGCCTTGATACAAAACTTCAACTTCATCATTTTGTATCTTCCGAGAGAGCCAAGAGGTGCACTAAGTTAGGGCACATTCCAATATCTTCTCCTGAGTGAGATGCTCCATCACAAGCTGCCATTACAGGATTTTAGGCTTTCTACACCGCTCATAGTGTAACTTAGGCCATGTTGTTTTGGAAGCTGCTCCCCGCTAGTAACCATAGAAACAGCCTCAACGAGTCTTTCACATCTAGCTGCTATGTTTCCTTCCAACATTTTAGGTTGAAAATGGAAGGTGGTGTGGGCCCATAACCCGTTATAATATATAGGCATTGTGCTTGTTTGACCATTGATGATACTCCTCGTCACCCAACCATAGGTCAAATCCCCCTCCGAGAACCTTGACCTTCACAGAGAAGAGAATCCTCGCTGATAGAAATCATAGCCAAGAGGCAGAGGCTAATGCACCAGAAAGAATAGAAACTAATAATATGATCGCATAATCCCACCCAGAGGCTATTAGTACACCTTCCCATAAATCCTATGACAGCCATCACACTCAAGCAGATTCATTCTCTCTGCAACTAATGAGATGTGAATAATGAGAACTGCTCCATATTTATAGTAGTCTCAAGGCCTTACTAGGGCTGAATTCTCCTTTCCGGGTACTAATAAATTAATTTTAAACAGATTGCTAAACACAACTTGTCTAGGGTTTCCTTCATTTCTTGCCTCCTTCTGAAATATTCTAATCTCTCACATAGGTCACAATAGAGGTTCATAACCGGCTACCATAATATTGACACTCTCTCCTAGCTAGAGAGGCTGCATGGTCTTGAGAACACAGACCATTCAACTGGTAGCACACGAAGATTGGTTACTATTATCCAACCGATGTAATCTCCTATGACAACCGCACAATATCAATTGATAGGAACACACTGGTGTTTATTTAAGGTAGTACGCGAACCACTAAATAGGATATTATAGTCACAAACAAGGAACAATCCACCATGCGAGTATATTCATCATTCGAGACAGAAGTCTCCATAACAATCATATGATGCTAACCTATAGAAAAATATTGTTAAAATAAATCGAATCATCTGGGCTAATATTTCACTCGCGTCTGTGAGATATGAAAGATTATCTTACCTCGGTATAATGCACAACAATGGGATATATGACCTATTCTTATCAAACAAGGAAGAAGGATTGTTTCTGATTTCTGAGCCTGGACCATTCCTCACCCTAGGCCATTCTTCCTACACTAATCAAAGTGCACTCTGGACAGAATGTATAAACCCTAAGGAATGTCTGATTCTAGACCATTCCCCACCTTGATCCATTCCTCTTACACTACTCAAAGTGCACCCTGGAGAGAATGTATAAACCCTAAGGAATGTCTGTCCCTGATTGTTGAGCCTGGACCATTCCCCACCCTGGGTCATTCCTCCTACACTAATCAAAGGGAACCCTGGAGAGAATGTATAAACCCTAAGGAATGACTGTCCGAACCATTTCCTCTGTTAACCAAAAGAGGAAAAGACTGCCCTGTATCAACCTCGAAAACAGTCCATTCCTCATGTTAACCACAATGAGAAATTGTTGTACGATGAGGCAGGACAGTCTTCTTGAGTAACCCTCAATAAGAGAGACTTCCCTAGACCACTCCCCATGTTAACCACAATGGGAATTCGTTGTCTATGATACATTAGTAATCAGACTACCTCCCATGTTAACCACAATGGGAAGTCACTATCCATCAGAAATCTCAATCCACTTTTCGAATAGGAAAGAATCTGTCCAATATGGACTATTACAAAGATAAATAATATGTTAGTGCTCCCTCCTAATCTGGAGAGTCATTCAGTCACAAAAATAAATGTTTGCAAGAATATTTTTCAGACTTTCTCCTAGCTTGGAGAATCTTCCCTTTCAGCTAAGGGAGTTATTTCCACGATCCCCATCTTCTCTCGGAAATATGCAAACTTAATTCTCGATAGAGGTTTTGCTATGATGTTTGTTGTCTTCTCATCAGTGGGGATATACTTGAGCTTTACCTCTCCTTACTGGACTTTATCTTGAATAAAGTAGTATTTGATCTCAATGTGCTTCGACCTTTCATGAAACACTGGATGTTATGATAATTTTATACAACTCTGATTATCACAATATATTATGGTCAATTCTAGAATTTGATCAAATAAATCGAAGATTAATTTTCTTAGCCATACTACTTCTATGCATGATTCACAAGCTGCCTTATACTCTACTTCTGCTGTGTTGAGTGTGACAGACTTTTGTGTCCTGTTGCCCCAAGATATCATAGCGGATACCAAGCTGAAACACATATCTGAAGTACTCTTTCTATCTTCTGCATTTCCTTCCCATCAGAGTCTGTGAATCCATGAAGTTGGATATCACTGGATGCGGTATATCTCAAGCCATAGTTTATTGTCCCGTGATATCTTAGGATATGCTTTGCAGCTATCCAATGCTCTTGTCTAGGTTCCACCTGGAACTGACTTAATGTATTTACAACAAAGCAAATATCTGGTTGAGTATTTACCAAATACATCAATGATCCAATTAGCTGTCAATATAGAGATGGATCTATTGGATCGTAATCTAGGACTTTTACTTTTCTTATATCCGCATTCATAGGAGTGTCCATGGACTTACAGTCCATCATTCCAAACTTCTGAAGGATCTTTATTTTTTAGTTTCCTTGTCCAAGGAATACTTCACCACGCTTTTGCCATACTTCTAGTCCCAAGTAATAATGCATGAGACCTAGATATTTCATATCAAATTCCGAGGCTAGTTCCTTCTTGCACTGGATAATGAGAGATTCTTCACCTGTTATGAATAGATTCTCAACATATAATAGTAGAATCACAGGTGCATTATTCACAACTTTGTAATAAAGGTTTGGATCTGCATGACTCTTGGAGAAACCAAGTCTTGTTAGATAGCTATCCATTCTAGCATGCTAAGCCCTTGGAGCTTGCTTGAGTCCATATAGAGATTTCTTCAATCTGAAAACATGAGTATCTCTGGAATGTACCTCAAACCCTTGAGGTTGTTCAATATATACTTCTTCTTCAATTGCTCCATTCAGAAAAGTTGTCTTTACATCCATCTAATGTAGATTCCATCCCATGGAAGTGGCAAGAGAGATGATAGCTCTGATGGAGGTATAATTAGCCACCGGAGCAAAGGTTTTGTCATAATCTTTTCCCTTCTTCTGGGAGAACCCTCTGGCCATGAATCTTGCCTTGTATTTATCCACGCTTTCGTTTGCTGCATGTTTGATCTTGTATACCCATTTTGAGGTTACCACTGATTTTTCTTTAGGTGTAGATACAATTTCCCATACTTCATTTTTCATAATGGATTGATGTTCTTATGCCATAGCTTCTTTCCATTGTCCCTTTTGGATTGCCTCTTCAAATGTGGTTGGTTCTTCATCTAGAAGCTTTGTCATGTATGTTGCATAACTTCCATCTTGTGTTGTTCTGGAATATATATTCTGTAGGATTTAGATGAATCACTATATCCCATGAATATCCCCTTCTTTCTTGAGGGTTCTAGTTTATTCCTTTTGTCTTTGGGAATATGAGAGTAAACTGGACATCCAAATATTCTTAGGTTTTCCACGTTAGGCTTATTACCTGAGAAGGCTTCTTCTGGTGTCATGTCCTTCAATATACGATGAGGGCTTCTGTTTTGTAAATATATTGCCATCATTGTTGCTTCTCCCCATAGAAACATGGATAGACCTTGATCGTTCAATAAAGATTTTACTGTTTCTTCGATAGATCTATTCTTTCTTTATGCTACACTGTTTTGTTGAGGATTATGAGGAACATTCAACTCCCTCCTAATCCTAGCCGATTTGTAGAATGCAACAAACTCCTTCGAGGTGTATTCTCCTCCATTATTTGTTCTTAATGTCTTGATATTCTTGTTTGTGAGGTTTTCTATTTCTTCCTTGAATTCTTGGAACTTGCTAAATACTTCGTCTTTTGATTTCAATAGGTATAGCCACATATTTCTTGAGTAGTCATATATGAATATTACATAGTAAAGAGATCCTCCTAGAGATCTGACTGGCATTGGACTGCAAACATCTGAGTGTATTAGATCTAGGATTTCTTTGGATATGTTTTTGCTCCTTGGAAATGGTTTCTTGATATTCTTCCCAAGTGCACATCCCTTGCAGATTCCTTCATGTGTAGATTTCAGTTCTGGTATTCCTTCAACCATTTTTCTAAGAAAAGGTAATGCTTGATAATTGATATGAGTGTACCTTCTATGCCAAAGCTCATTAGGGTTGACTTTGTCATGTACTAGAGCTTCTTCATTTTGTTCTAGTAGTCTATATATATTTCCTTTACGACTTCCAATAACCCTAGCATCCTCTATGTTGGAATTGTTATGCCATGATAACACCTTTCCATCCATGAAGGCTATTCTATTTCCTTTGTCTTCTAAACATGATATTGATACAAGATTATTTTCTAAACCAGGTACATATAAAAAATTGCTTGAGTGAACATGATTACCTGATTCCAATTTGATGGAGGCTTGTCCAAATCCTTCAACGGGGTAAGTAATTTTGTCTCCAAGCTCCACTTTGTATGATGTATTTCTCTCATTTAGATTTGAGAGTCTGGCTTGATCTCCCGTCATGTGTCTGGAAGATCCACTATTGATTATCCACATGTCATCTTCAATCGTCCTAGTAAGTGCTGAGTAGTGTAAAAGACTGATTGTTTCACACATATCTTCGGTTGACTGGTAACTGGTCATGCCTTGATCCAAAAATTCAACTTCGTCATTTCTGTCTTTTGAGAGAGCCAAGAGGTGTGATGAGTTAGGGCACATCTGAATATCTTCTTCTTGAGCGAGATGCTCCATCACAAGGTGCCAGATCGGAGATTTAGGTTTTTTGCAACTGCTTCTGCTAGTAACCCTAGCTGCAGTGTTTTGAAAGCTGCTCCTTCTAGTAACCCTAGCAGCATTTCCTCAGCAAGCTCAATATCTAGCGGCTATGTTTCCTTCCAATGTTTTAGGCTGAATGAAGGGGGTGTGGGCCCATAACCTATTGGAATATAGAAGATTGTGCTTGTTTTACCATTGACGATACCCTCATCACCCAACCATAGGACGAAGCCACCCTCCAAGCATATTGACCTTGACAGAGAAGAGAATCCTGATAGCAATCCAATAGCCAAGAGAGGCTAATGCACCAGGCAAGAATAGAAACCAAGCTGATCAGATAATCCCACCCAGAGGCTAGCGCACACATTCCCAGAAACTTGTGCACAAGCTGCTACTACACCTACGCAGATCCAGTTCTCTATGCAACTACTGATATGTGAATAATGAGAACTGGCGCGCTGCATTTATAGTAGTCTGGGCAGTCTTACTAGGGTCAACTTCTCCCTCTGGGTACTAATAAATTCATTTTAAATATATTTTTGCAGCTGACAACTTGTCTAGGGTTTCCTTCATTTCTTTGCTTCCTTCTAGAATATTCTAATGTCGTCATTGGTCACAATAGAGGTTCATACCTTCTGAAGATATCATAATATTAACACTCCCTCCTAGCTAGGGAGGTATGGTCTTGATCACAACTGACCATTCAACTGGTAGAAACATGAGCACCGCCATTATTATCCAACTGGATAATCTCCTATGACAACTGGTACAATATCAATTAATAGAACACACCTATGTTTATTTAAGGTAGTACGCAACTACTCAAACTGTGACACATAGTCACAAACAGTGGAACAAATCCACCACAGTAGTATATATCTACTGTCCGGAGAGAGGCAGTCTCCATAACAATCATCTGATGCTAACCTGCATAGAAAAATATTGTTAAAATAAACTGAATCATCTGGGCCAATCTTTCACTCATGTCTGTGAGATATGAAATATTATTTGCCCTCAGTATAGTGCATCAGCAATGGGATATCTACCCTATTCTTCTCAAATAAGGAAGAAGGATTGTTTCTAATTTCTGAGCCTGGACCATTACTCACCCTAGGCCATTCTTCCTACACTAATCAAAGTGAACCCTGGACAGAATGTATAAACCCTAAGGAATGTCTGAGTCTGGGCCACTCCCCACCCTTGGCCATTCCTCCTACACTAATCAAAGTGCACCCTGGAGAGAATGTATAAACCCTAAGGAATGTATGCCCCTGATTGTTGAGACTGGACCATTCCTCCTACACTAATCAAAGGGCACCCTGGAGAGAATGTATAAAACCTAAGGAATGACTGTCCAAACCATTTCCTCTGTTAACCACAAGAGGAAAATACTGTCCTGTATCAACCTCCAAAACAAACCATTTCTCATGTTAACCACAATGTGAAATTGTTGTCCGACGAGGCAGGCCAGTCTTCTTGAGTAACCCTCAAGAAGAGAGACTTCCCTAGACCACTCCCCATGTTAACCACAATGGGAAGTCGTTGTCTATGATACATCAACAATCAAACTACCTCCCATGTTAACCACAATGGGATGTCACCGTCCATCAGAAATCTCAATCCACTTTCCAAATAGGAAAGAATCTGTCCAATCTGGAATATTTAAAGATAAATAACATGTTAGTGCTCCCTCCTAATCTGGAGAGTCATTAAGTCACAAAAATAAATGTTTTCAAGAATATTTTTCAGTACTTTCTCCTAGCTTGGAGAATCTTCCCTTTCATCTAAGGGAGTTATTTCCATGATCCCCATCTTCTCTTGGAAATATGTAAACTTAATTATGGATAGAGGTTTTGTCAGGATGTCTGTTGTCTGCTCATGAGTGAGGATATACTCGAGCTTTATCTCTCCTTCCTGGACTTTATCTTGAATAAAGTAGTGTTTGATCTCAATGTGCTTCGACCTTTCATGAAACACTGGATGTTCTGATAATCTTATACAACTCTGATTATCACAATATATTATGGTCAATTCTAGAATCTGATCAAATAAATCAGAGATTAATTTTCTTAGCCATACTGCTTCTGTGCATGCTTCACAAGCTACCATATACTCTGCTTCTACTGTGCTGAGTGAGATAGACTTATGTTTCCTACTACCCCAAGATATCATAGTGGAGCCCAAGCTGAAACACATACCTAAAGTACTCTTTATGTCTTCTGCACTTCTTGCCCAATCAGAGTCTGTGAATCTATGAAGTTGGATATCATTGGATGCGGTATA
>SNQJ01S0002613.1:144939-171329 GCA_010110895.2 Picea sitchensis
CTGAGGGTTCTAGTTTATTCCTTTTGTCTTTGGGAATATGAGAGTAAACTGGACATCCAAATATTCTTAGGTTTTCCACGTTAGGCTTCTTACCTGAGAAGGCTTCTTCTGGTGTCATGTCCTTCAATATACGATGAGGGATTTTGTTTTGTACATATATTTCCGTCATTGCTGCTTCTCCCCATAGAAACATGGATAGACCTTGATCGTTCAATAAGGATTTTATCATTTCTTTGATAGATCTGTTCTTTCTTTATGCTACACCGTTTTGTTGAGGATTATGAGGAATAGTCAGCTCCCTCCTAATCCCTGCCGATTTGCAAAATGCAACGAACTCCTTCGTGTATTCTCCTCCATTATCTGTTCTTAATGTCTTGATCTTCTTGTTCGTGAGGTTTTCTATTTCTGTCTTGAATTCTTGGAACTTGATGAATACTTCGTCTTTTGATTTCAATAGGTATAGCCACATCTTTCTTGAGTAGTCATCTATGAAGATTACGTAGTAAAGAGATCCTCCTAGAGATCTGATTGGAATTGGACCGCAAACGTCTGAGTGTATTAGATCTAGGATTTCTTTGGATATGTTGTTGCTGCTTGGAAATGGTTTCTTGATATTCTTCCCAAGGGAACATCCCTTGCAGATTCCTTCATGTGTAGATTTCAATTCTGGTATTCCTTCAACCATTTTTCTGAGAAAAGGTAATGCTTGATAATTAATATGAGCGTACCTTCTATGCCAAAGCTCATTAGGGTTGACTTTGTCATGTACTATAGCTTCTTCATTTTGTTCTAGTAGTCTATATAGATTTCCTTCACGACTTCCAATAACCCTAGCATCCTCTATGCTCGAATTCGTATGCCATGATAATACCTTTGCATCCATGAAGGCTATTATGTTTCCTTTGTCTTCTAAACATGATATTGATACAAGATTCTTTTCTAAACTAGGTACATATAAAACATTGCTTAAGTGAACATGATTACCTGATTCCAATTTGACGGAGGCTTGTCCAAATCCTTCGACGGGGTAAGTAATTTTGTCTCCAGGCTCCACTTTGTATGATGTCTTTCTCTCATTTAGATTTGAGAGTCTGGCTTGATCTCCCGTCATGTTTCTAGAAGATCCATTATCGATTATCCACATGTCATATTCAATCATCCCAATAAGTGCTGAGTAGTGTAAAAGACTGATTGTTTCACACATATCTTCGGTTGACTGGTATCTGGTCATGCCTTGATCCAAAACTTCAACTTCGTCATTTATGTCTTCTAAGAGAGCCAAGAGGTGCACTGAGTTAGGGCACATCTGAATATCTTCTTCTTGAGCGAGATGCTCCATCACAAGGTGCCAAATTGGAGATTTAGGGTTTCTGCAACTGCTTCTGCTAGTAACCCTAGCTGCAGTGTTTTGAAAGTTGCTCCTGCTAGTAACACTAGCAGCAGTTCCTCAACGAGCTCAATATCTAGAGGCTATGTTTCCTTCCAACGTTTTAGGCTGAATGAAGGGAGTGTGGGACCATAACCCGTTAGAATATAGAATATTGTGCTTGTTTTACCATTGATGATACCCTCGTCACCCAACCATAGGCCGAAGCCACCCTCCGAGCACCTTGACCTTGATAGAGAAGAGAATCATGATAGAAATCCAATAGCCAAGAGAGGCTAATGCACCAGGCAAGAATACAAACCAAGTTGATCAGATAATCCCACCCAAAGGTTAGCACACAACTTCCCAGAAACTTGCGCACAAGCTGCTACTGCACCTGCGTAGATCCAGTTCTCTCTGCAACTGCTGAGATGTGAATAATGAGAACTGGTTCCCTATATTTATAGTAGTCTGGGAAGTCTTACTGGGGCCGACTTCTCCTTCTGGGTACTAATAAATTCATTTTAAATATATTTCTACAGCCGACAACTTGTCTAGGGTTTCCTTCATTTCTTTGCTTCCTTCTGGAATATTCTAATCTTGTCATATGTCACAATAGAGGTTCATACCTCCCGAAGCTACCATAATATTAATAGCATCATCGTTGAAGAATAGAATCAGAGCACTTGAGAGCCAGGAGTGATGGATCCCCGATGAAAAAAAGGTATAGGGGGGTGTCGTCGGCGACACGTAAGGCCAAATGGGAAGTGGATTGTGGGGAATCCTGATGATGAAGAGTAAGGTGGTGGGTACCATAATCAGTGATGTCAGTTCCCCATTGGGTGGTATAATATAGAGGGATCCACATGGATTCCACATTAGTGCGAGGTGGATAGGGTGAGTTTTGGCTTAAGAGGATTTAGGAGGTCAAAATCTTTTATCCGGGAGTTAGATTTAAGTATGATTACAGGCATTGGAAATATCTCAATGAGGAAAATCCAACTATAAGGTTTAGTTAGAGAGAATAATCGAATAAAATAAAGGGAAAGATCAATAAAGAGAGTGAATACTAAAAAGGGAAGAATATCAAAAGATTATGGCACATGCATCTCAAGGATGAAGCAATAATGAAGAGAACAGATCCTTCTAATATGTTCCTGCAACCACAAAAAGAGATGAGATCGGTAATGTGATTAAAGGGACATTAGCCAATACATGAGAAATGTTACATTTCCTTTCCTTTAAGTAAACTTATGAATAAGTACTAAAAATTAAGAAAATGAAGAGGAGAGGTTTCTCGAAGGAAATCATCTATGATATGGATTAAATAACTATGATGATAGCTACATGCACCTATTCTCCATCACATGGAAAGTATTAGTAAAGTTATGATTCAAGTTAATAGCTTTCCAATAAATGAGAGTATAAAAATGAAGATGTTAGGGACCACATGCTAGCAAGAGTATGTTGACCTTGAAAAATTAATTTAGAAAAATGATTAATAAAAAACATAAAACTTATTCAACACATGCACTAGACATTGAACTCTACATATCAAGTACTTTGGAATCTATAAAAGGTATGAATATAATGTGTCAATTCCATCACACAAATGTCGACGAAACATCATAGGTAAAATAAGCCTCATGAAGAGATTTGAAATCATAAGATCATAAGAGATAATAAAACTCCATCAAAACAATCATCAATCAATACCAAACTTCAACTCCTTCATGATGGACAAGGAACTAGCATTAGGCTCAAGCAATAGAGCACTAGGAATTAGGTTTGAAATTTTAGTAGGGGGATCCTTTCCTTTCTCTTCTAAAAGAAAAAGTAAAGTTGGGTTGTTGCGGCCACAACAAATGGAGACACACTGGAAGAACCATTTGTCTCTGTGAATAGAAGTCTAGGGACCACACTTCAGCTCTAAGTTTTAAATATAAGTTCATCAAATTGTAGACAATTGTTCAATAATCATGGGTAATACAATGATCCCAAAATTCTAAAAGATATAGACCACTATTTCTCATAACTGGAATCTAACACACCCTTTTCAAAGAGCCAAATAATGAGATAAATTATTTTATTGATTGCACACCTCAGATTAGCTTTGGTTCAACCATGGGTTTTCACTTTTATTAACAATCAAACATCTACATAAGTGTGTTCCTCATCTATCTTTTCCCGACATTGCTTCACTGCTAGCATGTTCCTATAGCCTCAACGAAGTTTCCTTGGTATCATACAAGCATATCCCTGCTGCTAGCAGGTGTCCATAGCCTCGACAAGTTTACTTGTACTTCCCACACTATTAATAGTGCTTTCAACTTCATTTTTTTTTAGAATATGCTCACCCTTTTAGATTTAGATATAGATATGCATATACACATAGGGTGTGAAGGAAACAGGGTGATATGAGAGTTTCTTTGATTTTATGAGTAGATGTTATGAATTTTATTTCTAACCCAAAGGTATTCCCCAAAACCATCATAATATTGGCCATTTTATTAATGTGACATGGATGTATCTCAAAGAAAAGAGTGGATATACATTGTCCTATACTTATGGATTATCATGGTATGCTCAATAGGCACATGTGTTCCACCAAAACTATTAGTCCATACCTACAGATTAGAACTTCATAAATGTTCATTCAGATAGAGCATCCCATTCATCTTATGACTTGTAAGAAAAATCTTTAGTATGTGACCATAATTGACCAACCCCTCACCAAAATTTAAAGATAAATCCTCAAGGAATATTGAGAGTCAAGTTAGCTCAGGGAAATATGAATAGTCAAATCAAAATATGGAAGGAATCTATCCAAGCATAAAGTAAGACTAAAATCAAAAGTGAATTCATTAAAATAGAACTAAAATAAAATAAATATGAAGCTAGAATGTCAGTCATCAAAAGGATGAAAATTGGTTGAGAAAGATAAGAACATAACCCATCAACAAGCAACAAATATGGTTCAGCAATAGTGAAAGTGTTTTCAGTGAAAGCTCGAATAGTAAGACAAGGGGAAAAAATTAGTCAAGAAATGTTACCCATTCAACATCAAACCCAACATAAAAAAACTCCCAGAATTTCAGATCTAAAATGAAAACAAACCAAAGCATGAGAATTGATGATCTACTAGAAATATTTGCAACACATTTCTCTAATTCAATTGTTACATATGATTTTCATTAGTGTGACAAAACAATTTCAGGAATTAAGCAACATGGGTTAATGTATATGTTCAATCAAAAAGAAAAATTGAAAACCAATTACATGACCATTCCACAAACCCATAATCTCTTAAGATTTCATGAAGTGAACAATTCCTTTGCATATTTGAAAATAATTATTTTTTCAACAGAAAATACATTTCATATTTCTCACCAGAGCACCATTTTCTTTTTTCTATAAAAGATAATCATTAGACACACAAACCCAAATAATTTAATCTGATAAAGCAAAGAGGGAAATCAAAATTATGTAGGTCATCAAAATATTTGTTAGGATGGCTCCAACCAACAACTAGATCACAAGACAATATGAGAATAAATGAATGAGAATATATTTCTGATCAACTATTGTTGCACATCAAATTTCCACACCTAGTTACCTCACCCTAAGTGTTGCAAGTGTCGTAAAAGTGTCATATGCACCTTTCTAAGTGTCACATACACCTCAACACCATGAAATAACATATGTCATAATCCCTAGTCAATGTGGAGGAGAAATATATTATATAAAGGTCAAAATCCTATGTGCACATGAATTAATTATTAATATTCATGAAAAGGAAATTAATTTAGTGTGAGAATCCACCTCACATTTGGTTTCCTATTTTTAAGGGGAGGTTGAGGATCTCATGGATGGTTGAAATATTTCCTCCTTAAAATCCTTGAGAGATATTTCCTCCCTAAAATCCTTAAGATATATTTTCTCCCTAAATATCTTGGAGATCCCTTTTTAGTGGATCTGATGAGTGATCCTCTCCATGGTGGTTAAGCCTCCAAATCCTATATAATGAAGGATTTCCATGGAGAAGGGGGGAATATTTGAGGTATCAAACTTATGATATTGGGAGCATCGTGCAAGGGATAGACAAGGAGGATTTGGAGAGGCTGTTGCAACTGCATCAACAGATTGTAAGTGTCTTCTTAATGTTCTCATTAATATATGCTTGGCATATTTCCTTCTAGTTTATGTATATTTACATATGCTTGTCTATTATGGATGAATATGGTTTAAACTAATCTTGGTAGAGTAGGAAGTCTTTGTTTTTATTTGTTTTCCATTGCATTATAGGTATCATGTCGTGCTAAGGAGCCTGAATATCAAGTTCAGATTGGATTAAGCGAGGACAAGCTTCCAAACAAGGTGCATCATATGTAACATACCTTTCTGGACACCAACAAGCCAGGCGACATCACTACTCAGACACTTAACTTAGTTCTGACAACATATGGTAACAACCCAGTATCCAACTGAGGTATGTCACATACTTTTTCTTTTAAAAATACGTATATACACACAAAGGCATACATACATACTGAAGTGCATGCAATTAAACATATACATAAAACGCTCCAGCGGAAGCTTCACATATAAAACATAAACAACAATTGCATTCTGTAAATATATGATTTTTAGGTTGTATTAACAGTAATCACAGACATGCAGTGTACACAGGGGTATACCCTTAAAAATACAGACATATATGCTCACACATGCCATAAAAGACATAAATTAACACATAAATGACAATGCATCATGCATACAGAACCGATAGTTATCTTGGTAAGAATGTCACCAACTGCATGCAGACCGTCCACGAACCTCCCAGCCTTAGACTACACTGTTCATCACTCTCAAYAGTGAGTCACCCTCGAGMTGGGACTAGAATCCACCCGGGTAAGGGGTTCCTAACCAGGCTAAGGGTTCATGGTCAACAGGAAAGACTCTATCTCAGGTTCTCACTCAACCGATAGCCTACAACCTCTTATTCCCCGCATGYCTATCCCACCCAAGGAAGTGTGTCGCTTCTYTGCTCAACAGYCCTTTGGTTGCTCCACTTCCCTTCCAGGGCTTCAACAAAAGGMTGGACTAGAAGTCTTAGAACATTGTAGCTGCAGTTTAGCACCTTCAGGAAATCAATCCCCAACAATTATCTCACTCAGAGAATTGCTCACGGTCCTGACAACCCTCCTCTTCAATCTCGCTCCCAAGCTGACAGGTACCCCAACAGGAAAATGACCACGAAAATAGGTTCATGTACAGTGATAAGAAGGTATGAGGATAGCTCCCCAACTGACGGAATGTATTCCCCCCCAATAATGGTTCTCTGGTCCAAGGAAAAATGGTAATATCCCCCAAAGGCACTAAGTCTCAGCAATAAGTATGCATGTCTCCAACTTGACACTTGTCATGTTGGAAGATGCTCTGATACACTTGTCCCCTTCTTTAGGACTTAGGATAAAATAATTATCCATACTTTATGTTCTAAGAAATATTAATTTAATATTCCTTTTTTTCTTAAGCTCTCTCGCTTAGCCCTTTCCTTAGCTTTTGGCCCTCCCTTTCCCTAACTGGTGGAATATAGTTCCCCTTCTCTTGTATCATGGTCAGTGTGCATGCAACGATGTATTTTATATTAATCATGAGACATATACAAAATAGGCACGATGGCCTTTAACATCTAGGTGCTTTGGCCTAATTCTAAAACATAAGCATTCCAGCGTATAATATTGGCTCACCAACCTATAATGCATATCATATACATAAAGGTTCACTGACCTTAATATTGTGTGCACTTTAGTTACTGCACGCAATATCCGCTATCCTCAAGGTTGCACACACTTTAGTTACTACGTGTGGTATCCAGAAATGTGCACACTACATCACTTTACTGCGCAATATATGCGCACACCATGCCATGAAAGACATATTACAAAAATGATTTCTAAACAACTCACTAGCTTAAATATACTTGGATTACACTTGCATTTGGGTTCGGCCGAGGGATATTACAATCCCCTCCCCTTATTTATGCACTGTCCTCAGTGCATCATGTACCCATATACAACAAAATTTTCAAAATTTTTCAAAAAGATGCGGGTATTCTGCCTGCATTGCATCCTCATGCTCCCAAGTAACGTCTTTAGGTTTGTAATAGGTCCATTGGACCTTTACAAGCCCTATGGATCGATTCCAACGTTGTTTGATTTTCCAGTCCAAAATGTGCACCGGATGCACTTGGAAAGCGCCTTCTTGCTCCGCCTGAATAACATTCCAATCAAAAACATGATTAGCATCAGGTATGTATTTCTCTAGAAATGATACATGGAATACATTATGAACAGACATAGATGCAGGCAATGCAATCATATAAGAAACTAGACCAATACTCTCTAGGATTTCAAATGGTCCACAAAATCTGGCTACCAACTTGGCATAGCTTCCCAGCTTCAGGGAACTCCTGTTAGATTTCACATTTAGGAAAACATGATCACCCACTTTGGATTCTCTATGGATTCTTTTTTTATCAACATAACTTTTTTGTCTGTCTTGGGCATCTTTCAAATTCTGCTTATTTTTTAACATTTGGTCCTCCATCTCCTTGAGCAACTCTGGCCCGACTTCTTTTCTATCATCTAGGTTATCCCATCTCATTGGAGTATTGCACCTTCTGCTGTAAAGTGCTTCAAATGGGTTCATCTTCAATGATGTCTGATACCCATTTTTGTAAGCGAATTCTACTAAATGTATGTAGTCTTGCCATTTGGATGGTTTATCCATCACATACATTCTCAACATATCTTCTATTACTCTATTCACCCTCTCTATCTATCCATCAGACTCAGGATGGTAAGTTGTACTAAAGTTCAATTTCATCCCAAATCCTTTCCAAAAATCTGAGGTGAATTTCGGGTCTCTGTCAGACACAATCGTTTTAGGAATTCCGTGCAATCATGCCACTTCCTTCATGAAAATATTAGCGACATATACTGCCTTGTGAGTAGTTCTTAGTGGAATAAAATGGGCATCTTTTGTAAGCTTGTCCACCACCACCATAATCAAATCATGTAGCTTTCCTGTTCTGGGAAATCCTGTAATAAAATCCATTGTCACCACTTCCCACTTCCATTCAGGAATGGGAAAAGGTTGCAAAAATCCTGCTAGGTGCCTATGTTTTTCTTTAACTTTCTAGCATTCCATACATCTTGCGATGTATTCTTCTATCTCTCTCTTCATACCTAGCCAAAATTATTGGCTCTTGACCACTGCTACGGTTTTCTGATATCCAGGGTGTCCTGCATAAGGAACACTATGCATCTCATGCAAAATTATATGTTTCAAGTCCTGGACATTTGGTATGAAAATTCTGTTCTTGTGCAACAGTATTCCATCTACTCCCAACTTATAAATATCCATCTGTTGTGGTGTCTTACCTTGCTATAATTTTGCTATCAATTCTTTGTATTGCAGGTCTATATTTGTAGCCTCCAGAAATTTTCTTCTAACATCAGTCTGATACATGCTGATGGTTATAGCACATAGTTCATGCACCCTCCCGTTGAGTGCATCAACCACTTTATTTTATTTCCCTTTGATATGCTTTATATCAAATTTATATTCACTTACAAATTCTAACCATCGGCTTTGCCTAGCATTTAGTTTTGGCTAATCAAATAAATATTTCAAACCATTGTGGTCTGTTCTTAGCTTAAACCTTTTTCCCATGAGGTAGTGTCTCCATTTCCTCAGGGCATGTATTATGGCTGCCAACTCCAAATCCTGAGTGGCATAGTTTCTTTCATGCTCTTTCAACTTCCTTGATTCATAACATATCACAAATCCATTTTGACTGAGGACTCCACCAAGTCCTTCATTACATGCATCTGTGCATACAATGAAAGCTTCATTTGGGTCTACAATCCTTAGTATTGGAGCACTTGTCAATAATTGTTTCAAATGTTGGAAAATCCTTTCACAGTCCGACGTCCACTGAAACTTCATACCCTTTCTTTGCAAGGAAGTGATTGGGTGTGTTATCTTTGAGAATCCTCCAATGAATCTCCTGTAGTAACCTGCAAGGCCCATGAATGATCTGACCTCTGTCACATTCTTTGGTGCTGACCATTCTCTAATGGCTTCTATCTTCTCAGGGTCCACTTCTATCCCATCTTTTGAGATGATATGCCCCAAATAATGAATTTGTTTCTGATAAAATGAGCACTTGCTCAATTTGGCATACAACTGATTCTCCCTTAATACTTGCAACACCATTTTCAAATGATGTTCGTGCTATTCATCTGACTTAGAGTATATAACAATGTCATCCAGAAAGATAATGACAAAATTGTATAAATATTCTCGGAAAACACCATTCATTAAGCACATGAAAACAACTGGTGCATTTGACAACCCAAATGGAACCACTGTGAACTCATAATGACCATACCTTGTCCTGAAGGAGGTCTTGTCAATATATTCTTCTTTAATTCTTACCTGATGGTATCCCGATTTGAGATCTATCTTTGAAAATATCTTTGCATCCTTCAATTGATCAAAAAGATCATTGATCCTTGGTAGAGGATACTTGTTCTTGACAGTCACTTTATTCAACTGTCTGAAATCAATGCACAATCTTAGCGTTCCATCTTTATTTTCCACAAACAAGATTGGGGCACCCCAAGGTGACACACTTGGATGTATATACCCCTTCTTCATAAGTTCTTCAAGCTACATTTGTAACTCTTTCAATTCTGGCATACTCATTCTGTAAGGAGTCTTTGACACGGGAGCTTCTCCTGGTGTCAGATTTATGGAAAAATCAATGTCTCTCTTTGGGGGTAGTCCTAGTACCTCCTTGAATACATATTCAAACTCTTTCAGGACTGCATAATCCTCCAAATTTGGCACCTTTTCTTTAGGTGTCTCCTCCATATGAACTGCAAATATTTGACATCCTCTTCTATAACATTTCTTCAGCTGCAATGCTAAAATTTCGCTAACGGTTACTGCCCTGGGAATTCCCTCCATTTTCCTTTGGTTCCCTTCTTCATCTAAGCAAGTGAATGCTTTGTTATGACAATCCAATAGAGCATGATGTGGGTCCAACCAATCCATCCCAATTAAATAGTCATAGGAACCTAAAGGTAAGATGTTCAAATCTGCTTTGGTGCTCATTCTGTTCATGTCCATAAGACATGACTTAAACATCTCATTAACCTTTCTTTTGGCTCATGTAACCAACTGTACCAACCATGTTTTTCCATGTTTGCTTCTTGGCAATTCCAAACTTTCTACCATCTTAGGATCTATAATAATATGACTAGCTCCTGAATCAATTAAAATAGCAATGGTTTGGTTGTTAGTCATACCTTCCACTTCAATCATGTGTGACTGATATTTTTCTTGCTTGTTATCTAGGGCTTCATAGATCCTTGGCACATTTATTCCCATGTCCTCCACTGTTTCAACTTACTGTACATTATAAACAGTCCTTCCTTTTTCACCTCTGTGAGGACAATCTCTAAATCTGTGATCTCCTTTACAACCCCAACATTGAATAGATGGCTTCCTTGGCCTTTAGCCTTCTGCCTCTATCATTTTGGGCTCTTTAGGAGTTTGTGGTCCTTGTGGAATATTTATGAAGAATGGTGGTTTAAATCCTTTCTTCCTCTGATCCACCTTGAACTTATTTTTATCTTCCCAAGTTTTTTGGAAAGTTAGCCTTTCTTTCTGTTGATCATATAGACATTTATCTCACCTTATGGTCTCTTCCAATGTCTTGGGATCATCATACTATATTTTGTCACTGATGAATGTTGGCAATCCACTCAAATACCTTTGAATTTTAACTATCTCATCCTTGATGAAGGAGACGTACTTCAGTATTTCTAGGAATCTTCTTTCATATTCATCTATGGTCATGCTTCTGAGCTTGAGTTCAAAGAACTCTTTCATTTTATTTTCATAATATCTCTTATTCAAGTATTTCTTCTCAAAATACCTCTTAAATTCCCTCCCAATAATGCTCTTCTCTTCAATGTGATGTACCTGCACAAGTTGATCCCACCACATGGATGCCTTTCCTTTGAGTTGATAGATGGAAATTCTACCCTCTGCATGAGAAGAATAATTGTGTAACTAAAAATACTTTTTCATGCCCAACAACCATGTTGGAGGTTTCATTTTGTTCATTTCTCCTCGTAGTTCATCCACCCCAGACCTCTTACGCTGTCTGATAGGGGATGGACTTGTGTTTCTACCTGCTCTTTTATTGGAATGCTTCGGGGAGTGATGGTGGTGTATGCTAACATTTCCTGACTTCTTTTTCTCATCCGAAGGTTTGTGACTTCTAGATTTGCCTGAGTCACTTTCTTTTTCCAATTTATTTTCTATTCTATGCAGACTTTGCAATAACTTCATGTTGAAGTCATCCTATTGCTCTTTGGCTCTCATAAACCTTTCATTATCAACTTTATGTCTTTGGACATCCTTTTGAAAAATTTTAATGGTCTCTACCATATTTAGGTTTTCATCCCTTTCCTCTCCATGTCCATTGGAGTTTGTTCCTTCAATGTCCAAATGGACATTCATCCCTCTGCTCTTATCTTGTTGATTGTAATTTCTCCATGTCTCTTCCATTCCTATCGATTTGATACTGATATGATCTGATCTAGTTGTTGTTAATTCTGCAAAATGTGCATCCATTAAAACTTATTAGGTTAACTAAATCAAAAATCCATGAGAAATATGAACTATTTCGACTCAATAAATATATTAGAATTATCTTCTCTGATTTCTTGGTGTTGTCACCATGAAGATTCTTAGATAAGACCCAAGTTTTGAGAACTTAGAAAGAACTACATCATCGCACAGAGATACATTGGGCGAAAGGAAGTTTTTTGAAACCACTTTTGCATAAGTTCCAATGTCATGTGCTTTAATATGTCAAATCCACCATTCGTGGGACGGGTGACAGCTAGTCATATCACTTCGTCTCATTCGCTCGGTACATCACAGTCGTTTGAATTTAGGTGAACGTCGCCATGTAACGAACTCAAAAAGTTTAATCATTTGAAATGGATTAGCCGAGCATGGCACCCATCGTACTTGTGCATAAGTCTGCCAGTGATTCATGATTGAGGCTCTATAATAACCAACTCTCGAGTATGGAAGCATAATCTTATCCATCAGTGGGAAGTCTCCAAACTGGTTCGAGCTTCTCATCTCTGCAAAAGTATTTCGGTGCCCACACAACTGAGGTATATGGACCCAGTTAAATCCAATGAGACTGGTTATTTGGGCAACATGCTAAATTTTCCTGCAAGTACGAAGGAAAAGTTAGTCGCGCAAATACTGGGGACTAAATTTCACATAGTACATGTTACTGATTCTATATTAGAAATCAGGATAAATCCAATCATGAGAGATATGGTTATCAACAGACTAGCTGCTAAGAAGAAACGAAGCAAGCGACAGAAGAAAGAACCCATCACTGAAGAGGTTGAAAGTGTTGGAGAGAATCAACCGGTCTGGTTAGATTCTTTTAAGGAGGAGCTATCTAAGCTGAAATGAGCCCTCAAATACAATTGAGTATATTTCAGTGATTTTTGGATAGATGGTAGAAGAGGTAAGGAATCTATGGAGATGATAGACTTGTTATTGTATGGTCTCTTTAAATAGGGCAACTGCTATTTTGAATCATCCCCTTTTGTAATTTCATATTTTAAATGAATATATAAGCGCAGTAGCAGATTTTGTACTACTTAGGACAACATTCCAACTGATGGTGATATGAATCTTGTCTCCTTTAATACTATGTGTCTTCTTGTAACTTATATTTCACTTTCAACTGTCTGAATAAAACTCAGAATTCATCTCACTCGCTTGACTCATTTTAAATAATACTTCAATGCAGTTGTGTATTCCTCTTTCTTTGAATACTATGTAAATTTTCTATTAAACTCAGGTTTGTCGTCTTAATTAGCCTTTCAGACGATTTGGCGCACATAAAATTCAACTTGTGTACCTTTATTTATCATGCAAAGCGACTTTATAAGGTAATTTCATGCTTCCGCGCACTTGTATCTGCTATACATTTCCTCTTCGTCATGCCAATAACTTGCGCGTACTACTTCTGCGTTGCACACCAATATCCACTACGCACTATTTCTGTATCACACTCGAATATTCCACATGCATTTCACTCTATGCATGGCACTATGCTAAGTTCAATATGCCTCACCGCATGCAATACTTTGTATGCCCCATCGAATACTTTGTCGCTACCGCGCAATATCACTTGCATGCACCCTTTCCTGTACTGTAGTGATACAAATCATACTCATACTGTGTGCACACCAATCAAACTTCATTGTGCCTTACCATAATGCGCACACCACATGCACCCTTACTATGTGTATGCACTCYGCRCAATGCTAAATTTAGCGCGCGCATCTCTACATATTATTCTTCCGCGCGGTGGTTCAATTTCCATGAACACAAATATATTGTATGCCATACTATAATCGATACCATATTTTAATCTTGTCTCCATTCGACCTATTTGGCGCATTCAGGCTCAGTGTCGAAAACTGACGCTCTGATACCATACTGTAACGTACCTCCCCGACCACCAACAGGTCGGGGGACGTCACTACTCAGACACTTAACTTAGTTCTGACAACATATGGTAACAACCCAGTATCCAATTGAGGTATGTCACATAATTTTTCTTTTAAAAATGTGTATATACACACACATGCATACATACATACTGAACTGCATGCAATTAAACATATACATAAATAGCTTCAATGGAAGCTTCACATATAAAACATAAACAACAATTACATTCTGTAAATATATAATTTTTAGGCTGTATTAACAGTAATCACAGACATGCAGTGTACACAGGGGTATACCCTTAAACATACAGACATATATGCTCACACATGCCATAAAACCCATAAATTAACACATAAATGATAATGCAACATGTAAATTCATCACATAACTGATACTTATCTTGGTAATAATGTCACCAACTACATGCAGACCATCCATGAACCTCCCAACCTTAGACTACATTGTTCATCACTCTCAACAGTGAGTCACCCTCGAGCTGGGACTAGACTCCACCCGATTAAGGGGTTCCTAACCAGGCTAAGGGTTCATGGTCAACAGGAAAGACTCCATCTCAGGTGCTCACTCAACCGATAGCCTACAACCTCTCATTCCCCACATGCCTGTCCCACCCAAGGAAGTGTAACCCTTCTCTACTCAACAGTCCTTCGGCTACTCCACTTCCCTTCTAGGGCTTTAGTAATAGGCCAGACCAGAAGTATCAGATCACTGTAGCTTTAGTTTAGCACCTTCAGGAAATCGATCCCCAACAATTCTCTCACTCACAAAATTTCTCATAGGCCTGATGACCCACCTCTTCAATCCCACTCCCAAGCTGATAGGTACCCCAACAGGAAAATGACCATGAAAACAGGTTCATGTATAGTGATAGGAAGGTACGAGGATAGATCCCCGACTGACAGAATGTATTCCCCCCCAATAATTGTTCTCTGGTCCAAGGAAAAATGGTAAGATCCCCCAAAGGCACTAAGTCTTGACAATAAGTATGCATGTCTCCAACTTGACACTTGTCATGTTGGAAGTTGCTCTGATACACTTGTCCCCTTCTTTAGGACTTAGGATAAAATAATTATCCATACTTTATGTTCTAAGAAATCTTAATTTAATATTCCTTTTTGGCTTAAGCTCTCTCACTTAGCCCTTTCCTTAGATTTTGGCCCTCCCTTTCCCTTACTGGTGGAATCTAGTCCTCCTTCTCTTTTATCATGGTCGGTCTGTGCGTAATGATGTATTTTATATTAATCATGAGACATATACAAAATAGGTACGTTGGCCTTTAACATCTAGGCACTCTAGCCTAATTCTAAAACATAAGCAATCTGGCTTATAACACTGGCTCACCAGCCTATGATGCATATCATATACATAAAGGTTCGCTAACCTTAATATTGAGCGCACTTTAGTTACTGTGTGTGGTATCCGTTGTCCTCAAGGTTGTGCTCACTTTAGTTACTGCGCATGGTATCCTGAAATCTGCACACTATATCACTTAACTGTGCAGTATATGCGCGCACCATGCCATGAAAGGTGTATTACAAAAATGATGTCTAAACAACTCACTAGCTTAAATATACTTGGATTACACTTGCATTTGGGTTTGGCCGAGGGATATTACATCATACCTTCTCCCTCTCTTTATTTTGATTAGCTCAACTACATTTAAAGGGATGTTAGTGTCCATTTTCATATTTATGTCTTGGTAGTAGGGGTCTAGAATCCAAGAGGGTATTCACCTGTCCGCAGGGGAATTTTCCTATAACAGAAATTGGCGACTCCACTGGGAATTTTTGTTATAGGAAAATTCCCTTACAGACAGGTGAATATCCTATTGGATTCTATACCCCTACTACCAAGATAGAAATATGAAAATGGAAACTAACATCCCTTTAAATATAGTTAAGGTAATCAAAACAAAGAGAGGGAGAAGGTATGATGCACCTTGTTTCGAAGCTTGTCCTTACTTAATCCAATCTGAACTTGATCTCCAAGCTCCTTAGCATGACACGATACCTGCAATGCAATGGAAAGTGAAGGAAAACAAAGCATTCCTACTCTACCAAGATTATTTTAAACCAAATTCATCCATAATAGACAAGTGTATGTAAATATTCATAAACTAGAAGGAAATAGGCCTAGCATATATTAATGAGAACATTAAAAATACACTTACAATATGTAGATGCAGTTTCAACAACCTCTCCAAGTCATCCTCATCCATCCCTTACACGATTCTCCCAATATCATAGGTTTGATACCCAAAATCTTTCTCCCAAGATCATAACATTGATCCCTCAAATATGCCCCCCTTCTCCATGGAAAGACTTCATTATATAGGATTTGGAGGCTTAACCACCATGAAGGGGATCACTCATCAGATCCACTAAAATAGGATCTCCAAGATATTTAGGGAGAAAATATCTCTTAAGGATTTTAGGGAGGAAATATCTCTCAAGGATTTTAAGGAGGAAATATTTCAACCATCCATGAGATCCTCAACCTCCCCTTAAAAATAGGAAACCAAATGTGAGATGGATTCTCACACTAAATTAATTTCCTTTTCATGAATATTAATAATTAATTCATGTGCACATAGTATTTCTCCTCCACATTGACTAGGGATTGTGACATATGTTATTTCATGGTGTCTAGGTGTATGCGACACTTAGAAAGGTGAATATGACACTTTTATGACACTTGCGACTATTAGGGAGAGGTACCTAGGTTTTGAAATTTGATGTGTAATAATATGCCCCCTAAAGTGTGAGGTCATAAGAGAAACTGATGGCCGAAACACCTTACAATTTTTTAATATAAGGGCTTGGAGTTGGAGAATCTGGAAGAAGTTGCAAACAACCATCAAAAAGTATTAATATATGTTCCATTTCCAAGGAAGACATACCTATGCTCATAATATGAGATGACTCAAAGCATGGCGACCGAGGGAAAAGGTGAGAGTAATGATCACCTTCGCATAACAAGCAAGGAAATTTGGCAGTTCTCTTCTTCTTACCAACCATAATGTCACTAGCTAAAGGGTTGTCACCAGCATGTACCATAGGGGATGATGACATGGAAGAACACATTTCTAATACCTTGGGTAGACCAAGGAAATCCATAAAAAATTTGTTACCCTTACAAAGCCTGCAAGGGAATTTGGGTTTATGGGTTGTTTGAGTGATCTTGGCATCATCAACACTGCCAACACAATTAACAGTAACTAGTTGTTCTCCAACATGTCTGGTAGTGGTTGGAAGTTTGGACCCTTGCTTATTTTTCTTCTTCTTAATATTCCTTTTCTTCTTCTTCTTATCCAACGGGTTACTAGCTTCATAGCTTTCACTCAGCGAAGAAGATGAAATGGAAGAAGACCTTGCAAGTGAAGAAGGTGAAGAAGATATGAATGGTGAAGAAGGTGAAGGATCAACATGACGTTGATTTTATTGGGGGGATGTGCTTACAACTGAATCACTTGTTTTATTTGGGATTACCGGAGTGGAAAACAACCATATCAGTAACCCAATTGTGATACCTAGAAGGCTCAAAGTAGCGATGTAAGGAGGACCAACATTTTCGTAAGAAGGAAAAAAAAAAGGTTCCCCCGAAGAAAGGGTTGCTTCATTGGTCATTTAGGGAAATGACGTCATTAAACACAGATCCAAACTAGAGTCTGCTATGGAAAACAAACAACACACACTAAAAATGTAGGAAGCGAGCTAACAAACAAAACCTTCTCACGGTGAATGCACTAGTTGGTGATGAAATCCAACATCACGGAAACAATGTAAGAAGGGGTTGAGATAGAGTGGGTGGAAAAGTTACGTTGGTGACCTACTTAATGGACTTATGCCTTGGTGCAAGCTTCCACACAATAAACATGAATTTACCCTCCAAGGAGCCTGAGTGAGTTTTGACAACATCGATTCCAGGTACAACGAAGACTTTCCCCTTCATTGTCACCTCGTGTATTGACCCTAAAGAAAGGCCACTAAGTTTACCAAATACAACAATGATTCCTGGGGAAATAATCAACAATTCGATATATGCACAAGGGAAGGGTAACTGAGCCCGAAATTGACTTCAGAAGGCCCACCCAGGGTTGTTTTCTCAAGTGACCCTGAACAATACGCGCAACCGCTACACCAAGACCAACAAAGTAGGGTTAATAACTATGTTGGTCTTAATGTGACCTCGTGATTGACCCTTGTGTGAGAAGGGCTTCCCAGGAAAAAATGTAACAAATGGATTTCACCGCTCCCTAACTCAAGATTATATGTTTGTTTATAGCTTTGGAAAGTCATCTTTCACACCTATTCCAAATCCCTACAACTAATTTAATGTAGGTTGCAAAGAGACCTATAAATAAAATTTTCTAGGTAGATTTTCATTAATGCGTAAATTTTATTAAGTTGTTGTTACTCAAGAGGAAAATGGCCTGGACTAAATGATGTTTTGACCGACTCTAAACAATGCAAAGAAATGAGAATGCAAATATTTCACTTCGATGAAAGCTATATTACAAGAAGGAGAAAATGTTTATTATTCCCAGATGCAAAATGTCCCAAAATTTTATTGAACTCATCAATGTCTAGATCCTCAAGAAATGAGCCAAAGAGACTGTACACCAATACACGATTCTTGGCCAACAAGAATTCAAGACCAAAAAATGCCAAAAACCATGCAATTTCGCTACTTCAAATGAAAAGATGCCCCCAATCTAATGGAAAGAAAGAAATTCAAACTTTTTATTTCAAATATACACTAAAATAAATAGCGATTTTATTCAAAACAAAATCCAGAAGACAAAGTACAGACTCTGGGAAAAAATATCTGCAAGATAGACTGGGAAAAACTAAGTAAAGAAAGGCAAAAATCACCAAAAAAGGAGATCAACGCTCTCGTTTTCAAGGGTACAGAGCGCTATAGCGCTATGATATACACTACATGGGATCATTTATTACATATCAACGCTCTGATATACACTCCAGGGGAGTGCTACCCTTCCCAGAAACTCAGAACAGAGGCTTAAAACTCAGAAACAATCACCCAGAATTCCCAGAATTTTGTGAAATTGTCAATGAAGAGGGGAGAAAGGAAATAGATCAATAACAAAAAATGAAAATGATCTAAAAGTGGGAAAAAGGAAGAGATGATCCAAGGAAAGACAAGTCAATGTCCTTCCCCAGTGGAGTTGCCAATTTCTGTTATAGGAAAATTCCCCTCCGGACAGGTGAATATCCTCTTGGATTATAGACCTATACTACCAAGGCAGAAAGATTCAAATGGACACTAACATCCTTTTAAACGTAGTTAAACTAGCTTCAGAAAAAGGTACATCATAATTTCTTCCTCTTTTTCTTTGACTAGTTTAACTATGTTTAAAGGGATGTTAGTGTCCATTTGCATCTTTCTGTCTTGGTAGTAGGGGTCTAGAATCCAAGAGGATATTCACCTGTCCGCAGGGGAATTTTCCTATAATAACTATTGATTTGGTGAATATCTTGGTTTATCAATAAAAAAATGTTGCAAAGGATTCTTAAGAAACCAATTTAGATTAACACTTCCCTAATTTTATTTCATTCCAAGAGAAAAATAATGAGTTGTTGATTGCACAAGCCATTTCCCAAGTTGCATAACAAAAGAGAACATTGTGATCAACTCTTAGGAAATTTGGGAATAAATCCTCCTCTTAAATGACTGACTTATTAAAATGAAATTAAAATAAATTGAAAAGTGAATATCATAATTAAAACTAATCCTAATAAAAACATGTTAAGATAATGTAAACTTAAACTAAGTTGGTTGCAAAAAACATATGTGTAAAGGTCAGTGAAATGATTAAGTATTCATGTGTTGTTCACTCAGTCAACTGTCACAACCTTCTTTCTAAGAGATAAGTAGCATGTTCTCTCCCCATAATATTCCTTTCATCAAAATACTTTATTGTCATGATTATTGCGAGAGTTGGATCTCTAGACACAATGTCTTGTTCATGAAATCAAAGTCAATCAAATTAAACAAATAATACCATTAGACTCAAATTACATTTATCTTCTAAAAATACCAATCCATCAACAAATCTTAGTCATAAAAATATGATTCAAAGGTTATCAACATTACACCTCAAATTATGTGTTTCCTCCTATTATTAATGATGATGGTGTGGAACATTAGCATGATCATTTTTATCCTTGTGAGAAGCAAGAGAAAATCATCAAGAAGATAGCTAAATTAAGATACAATGGGAAGGTGTAATTGATCTCATGTCACAGCCTAAATGGATTGAGTTCCCCAACTCGAATGAAGATACAATTAGAAATAAAAATTGAATGAAGTGATTAGGATCATATTTCTAATTGGTGATAAGCTTGGTGGGATGGGAAAGTCCATGAAATTGATAGCCTCAAGCTCTCAAGAGTGTTCCAAGTAGAGAAACCATAAATTCCACTTCCTTGAACTTATTACAAGAGGGATTAAATGGTATCCTTTAAAAAATATATAGGTTTTATACGATTATGGAACAAATTTGAGTGTCCATTTTTATTACAAGAGGGAGTAAATGATATCCTTTAAAAAAAATATCCCACTAGAGAGATAACCCAATGCATTGAAAATGATTTGACATAATGATCGTGTATAGAATCGGTGATATGAAGATTACCCAATCACATAGAAAATTTGAGCATGAGATGTAGCAAATTCCCCCCAACTCAAAATTAAATTCAAACTCCCACGAAGAGAAAATTTGGTGGGAAAGTCATCTATTCCTTTCCACTTTTGTTGATAATTCATGTATTGTTCAGTCAATGGTAAGTAAAAGGAAAGAAAAACATATAACTAATTAAACAACTAGGAAGGAAAGGTAAATTATGAAAGGGAAAGACACTAGTCTATTCTACCCTACTCCTACTCTACGCAACAATGGATGAAAAATTAAACTATGTAAATTCATAATGCCAATGTAGCCATCCTTGTAATCCCAATCCTTCATACATATGTTCATGACAAAATATTAGTGACAGAAATTGGAAAAATAATCGACCAAAAGTAGGAAAAATTAACTCATGATAAACTCTATCCACCATAATTAAAATGTGACAATAGTAATTCATGGGAACATTACAAGAACATGATTCCTCCAACCATGCTTCAATTATATCATAAAATCTACCATGACTATCATAGAGTTGATGGAGGGAGTTCAAAGGAAAGTACCATATCGGATGAGAACTATGCATAGAATTCATTTGAAGTGTGTTCGTTGAGAAAATATTCATGCCAATAAAGTTGTTTATCCCTGAAGACAAACCAAAAGAATAAGGGATTGAAATAACAATCAACATAGACCAAATTTGTTCATTATCTTGGAAAGCCTCCATAGAACCATACTTCAAGTAACCATCAACTTGAGATAAATCAGTTGAAACAAATGATCTACATAGACAAGCATCCACCATGGAATGAGAGGTAATTTCAAGACAATGGTGAGATCCACTAGTAATAATAATATCCAGTAAAGGGATACTTGAACAAGAAGATTCACTATTGATAAAAAATGAAGATGAAGAAAAAGAAGACATGGTTTGATATACATATACTACAACATTCCCTTAATTCCATGAAAAAGGATGATAAGCCATAGAATTAGTAAGTTCATGGGAAGATGCCTTATCCTATCTATCTTCTATATTCTTATCACCATCATCAATTAATTCAAAAAGGGGTCATCCTCATTGAGTTAATTTGAATCGGATGGTGAGTGGTTTCCTGTAGATTCAAACAATTAAAGAGATCAGGATACAAACGATAATAACTAGAAGAATTAAGAGAATTAAAAGACTCTCTAGAACAAGATTTTTTTTTAGAAAGTGACTCCTTGAATGGTAATTCCTCCTCTTTAAAAAAATTGTTGGTTTCTTGTGAATCGTTGGGATCCATAGTAGGTGTAGTTTCAAAATCAACATGTTATTCCTTAGGATGGTTTTCCTCTTCCAAGTTAAAAGTAGATTGGTGTGATAAAAGAGGTATGTCTTGTATGTTGATCTCTTTTCCTGAAGTGAAAATATTAGCATGGTTGTCTTGCTTTTTCACAACATGAGGATATGAAATATCTTCCATAGCATATTCATGGTTAGAAGAGAGAAGAAAGTCATAAGAACCATTAGAATAAGAGGTTTCAATAAATGATCTAGCAATAGGAAAACAATCTTGCTCTATGTCACTTGAACTAGGAGAATCTGAAACATTAGGACAATCCAAATCAACATAGACTAATCTCAAATTATCCCTGGGTGAGGAAGAATTCATTTCATGAGTGTCCATGTTTTCTTCATTGAAAAAATTATCAACATTTAAAGTTTTCTCCACAACTCCCTCCATTTCTTGTGATGGAAAAGATGATATAGGATAATGAGAACCTGACATAACCATCAGTGTGACCTGAAGTGTCCCATTATTAGCAGGAAACCCCTCCTCTTGGCCAACTACAAGAAATAATGAACTTGAATTTACACAAGAGTCCTCATTTTCGTCACAAGGAAAGAAAGGGGGAATGGAGTGGTGAGAAGATACATATGTATCTTCCGAAAAAAAAAATTATGTCTAATCTTTATCCACTACAGTAAAGAAAGATCCATGCATATGAATTCCATCTAAATCATTAGCATTTTCAACACTTTATTTTAAATCCAAATCAACATGCGAGGAAAGGTTAAAATTTTATTTAGATTCTTTTTTCAGTGGTTCGTATGTTTCACTAGAAAGAGAAACTAAACAGGAAATCAAATCACTATTAGAGGGCCTATCATCCAAACGAAATCTACAACAAAGATGGGTAAATATGATAAAAAAGTATTCAATGGATTCACCTTCATTCTTATTAAGCTCTAAAATTTCTGCACACAAATTATCATAATCATAATTCTCAAAAGAGTGAAAAAATTCATGCATAAATTGTTCCCATGTGTGAATAGAGGAGGTCGATAAAGTCTAGCACCAACTCTTAACTGTTACAAAAATAGGATCTTGGAGAAATAAAATAAAACAAATGGGGAAATAAAAACATAGAAGATACAAAATACAATAGAGACACAGATACACGTGGTTCACCTAGTGTGGGCTATGTCCACCAGAGAAATCGCTAGGTCCTTCCCTATTATTATCCAGTAAAATGAAAGGATACAACCTACAACACAACCACTGTAACTTCCTCTTCTTTCTCTCATAGTATCATCTCTCATAATACAATATTCACGATAATACACAGCCGTAATAAAAGTGCCTCATAAAAGAGGGTTTCCTTCTAGGGAAAAAATACCTAAAATAACTTCTACAATCATATCTACAGACTTATAATGAACGATACAAATTAAATATGAAATTACAATATTTTACGAGGAAATTTTTCCCAAAATTTCTCTTCGGGGGCGTTGCCTCGAATCCAAAGTCTAGCACCAACTCTTAACTGCTATGTAAATAGATCTTTGGAGAAATAAAAACAAAACAAATGGGGAAACAAAACATAGAAGATACAAAATACAATAGAGCATCACGTGCATACACGTGGTTCACCTAGTGTGGGCCATGTCCACTAGAGAAATTACCAAGTCCTTCCCTATTATCCAGGAAAAATAAAGTGATACAACCTACAACACAAACCACCGTAACTTCCTCTTCTTTCTCTCATAGTATCATCTCTCATAACACAACATTCACAATAATACACACCAGAATAAAAGTCCCTCATAAAAAGAGGGCTCTCTGTGGTAATCCCTAAAAATAACTTCTACAATCATATATGCGACCTTATAATGACCACATACAAATTGAACATGAAATTACAATATTTTACCAGGAAATTTTTCCCAAAATTTCTTCCTTCAAGGCTTAGCTCTCTAACTCACACAAGTGGGGATACAAAAATCTGTTCTTCACCCCTCCCTCTAGCTGGGGCTCTGTCCTCTAGCGAAATTTGTGGGGGGGGGAGCTTCCCCCACACCCCCCATTAGAGAATGGGGTCCAAGCACAGCTGAAACAAACCTATGAATAAAAAACATAATCAGGTTCCACAACCAACATTAACCCGACTTGCAAAAGTGAGAGTGAACAACCTACAAATGGTATTTCCATTAGTAATATTGTGAGAACAAAAAAATTTCCAGAAATGTAAAGCATGTTCAAATGCATATGTTTCTCTCTCTCCATCAAATCAAAGTTGTGACAAGAAATTTAAAATCTTTCTTTGAGGTTTGGGAGGTACAGTGCCAGAAAAACACCTCCATACAGGGATATGGGATGGATCCATTAGTAAATTAAAAAACAAATTAAAAAGAATGACTCCACAAACTCTTATTTTAATCTAGGCCTCCTTTTAGCACCATTTCTATTGACGAGTCTAAATGAACTGTCAAGCACATGAGGGATAACTCTTGATGGTAGGTCCCAATTAGACCCACTCTCATTTGGTGTAGTGTTTTCCGTGAGTTTATGGGCCTCGTTGCCACTCAAAATTAAAATAAATAGAAGGGGAAAGACAACAGACTTCCCCCCAAAAATTTCTAAATAATCCTAAGGCTAATCTAATTGTAAACAAACTAAGCTAAGCTAATCTAATTCTAATCTATCCCGAGAGAAAAACTGGAAGAGTGAGTATTGCGAGAGATAATATCATTAGAATCATAAAACATTCATGTATGCTAATGATATGTGATAGAAAAAACGGTTCAAATACACAAACAGTTAGTTGTAAAATGCATCTATAACATCATTTATGTACCCACAAGGAAACAAGTGATAGCATAACGAGACAGAACATAGTGCAGAAGTAATTCATACAACAGAATCCTATCTACTCAAGAAGAAGATAAATGCATAAAGAGTAGTCTCATATACACTCATCAAAATCACCAATTTTTGAAATGACTCATGATCTTTATTACTCAAAAGTAACAGTACCATATTTTGTTATAAAGGGAAAAGTCCCCTTTCTATCCTATGAGTTCTCTTTTTATAAGACAATAGAGAGACTCTTCAGTTCTCATGGTTGTTCGTTTCATTTTTTTCCCCATTTGTTTTTTACATTTCAAAAATCTATATGTGGGAGTTACAAATGGAATATGAAGAGACCCCTAGGTGGTTACTTTTGTCCTATGGCAGTTTACAAATGATATTTGTTAGAAAAAATCATTAACTCTGCCCATTGGCGTTATCTTTTGTTCCTTGAACATTTATGGTCATTTATGGATTTTTCCTATTGTATGAAATCATTAGGGATTATTCTTCTTTTTCTCATATTTCTGTTGATCTATTGTTGGCTTGTTTTCGGTTCTCGTAGCTTGAGATATGATTGTTTGAAATATGCATAACTAATTTTTCATCCGAATTCGGGTTCCACCTGTGTTTTTCATTTTCAGACTTTTTATGTTCTCAATATTTTAGCACTTTCTAACCTAGTTTGTTCTTCTTTCCTCCATATTTCCATAGATCCCTATTGGGCCTGATTTCATTACTCATAGCTCTAGATATGATTGTTTGAATTTGGTATGGCCAATTTACTCCCCCCAATTCATGGGTGTCTATTTTATACGTTTTCTATCATCCTCTTTCAATTGTATGGCTTGGAGACCTATACCATTGTGTTCCTTTTTCTGATACCTTTCCAAATAGGCATCATGGGCCTCATTCCAAGACCTCTAGCTTTGGATATGGCCATTTTAAAACTAGTGTTCAATAGTCGTTGATCATGCCTATGGCGTAAATCTGGACCATTGATCTGAAGTTTGGGGGTTTTCTCTATGTGTGTGGAGGGAAAAATCAAAGCCATTGATCTAGCAAGTAAAAACATATGTTTCATCGATGGAGGAGGGTGTCATTGTCAAGGGATAGAGATAGAACACCCAAACACACAGGAAGAGGAATATCGGCAACACGAAGGTCATCGTCAGCGATGGAGGGTTGGTAAAGGAGTGAGTTGAGTCCTAGAGTGAAAATGAAAAAGAGAGTGCCAGATTTGAAGATAGTCATATATATGATGAGTGTAATATCACAATCATTTGTTATAGGAGGGTCATAGGAGTGTTGGGGAGTGGGGAGAGATGGATTTTCAATGAATAAGAGGACACGCATCCACACTTAGTGGGGTAATCCATGGTGCCTAGTGATGGCGTGTATGGCCATGTCAGTCCACATGACAAGTTGAGGGTGGGCCTACATTTCATATGGATGACGTGGAGTATTGGGTCATGGTTAGTATCAAGTTCAGGATGACAAATTTCAATATAGGTGGTAGGTCATGGGAAGGCCCAAGTGTACAGGGTGCCAACAGGGATGTTGTGTGTTGGTGGTGTCAGTTGGGGAAGCGGGAAGGGATTAA
>SNQJ01S0002613.1:174260-185904 GCA_010110895.2 Picea sitchensis
TTTTTATACAGTACGATTTTTGTTCTAAAATTACACAACTAGTGGATGGACAACTGTGATAATTCATTTATTCATCTGGTTACAAAGATTCTTTCAGTTTTAGTGGGAAACTGGCGTATGTTGACTCGATAGGTAATTGATTTCCTTAGTCACCCATTTGTCTCTTATTGCCTTCCTTCCTGGAGGTTGTTTACTGACTTCCATCTCCTGGATGCCAGCGATAGCATTGAACGTTGTACTATTGAGATATATTTTGAGTCGTAGCACGAAAAGCATGCTCAGAATTGCAACTGTTTGTCTAGAGTTGCAACAACTATGAGTGTGCCTTAAGTTGCAACAATTGGTTTGCATCTAGAATTGCAGCAACTTGGTTAGCACCTGAAACAATATCACTTGGAACTGAAATAGAGAGGTGTTGTATCCACTTTGAGGTGTTTCAAAGATTGTATTATCATGTATGAAAATATTAGTGACTAAAAATAACAAGTTCTTTCCTAAGAATTATGCAAAAATAATTTAAAAATGGTGTATGGGGTAGGATTCATACCTTTGGTGACAAATGAGGTGAACTGGATAATGGAAGCATAAAAAATAAAGTGACTAACATAAAATGATAAGAAAAAAGGTATAGGCAGGTGTTGAAAGTATGCCATTTTAGATTCCTGTCATCTCCCCCAGCCCAAAACTATTGCATGTCCTCATGCATCTACGATCACGCATTGTTAGAGAGGTTAGGGTGACCCTGGGGGTCGTTGATACCACATATTTTCTCCTCTATTGCTTCCTTCTCTTCACTAATATGCTCTTCTACTAGAGTTCCTATGTTTTGTTCTCTCTATGCCTCTGTCTAAGTGGCTTTGTCAATCACCAATTTGTTTTTAGCCTAGATAGTTACCTCTTTTGTCTCCCTAGGTTGTCATGTTTTCTATGATCCAGTTAAGGTTTCCCCTGTAGAAAGAGGACTTACTATAGGGTAACCTAATTTTTCAGGTACCTTGTGTTCCTCAATCTCTTCTCTAAGAATATTCAAATTGATCTTAAGGATTAAATTTTTCACCCTCACCATTTTGTTTTCTCTGACCAAAGAGGCATAGATAGGGAGAGAGTGGGGGATGATTTCCCATATGGGAGTGATCGAAGTAGTAGTATGTTTATGAAATTTCCACATGCCTTGGTCTAGTGTGGCAGAAGGACCATATTCATAAGAGATACCCAATGCGACTCCTTCTGCTCTTTGTTCTTCTAGTGAGTGGGTAGGTCATTCCCCAAGAGGTCCCTCTACGAGTTCTTGTGTTGTAGTAGGGGCATTTGGTTATATTTCCTACTTCTCTTCCTCTAGAGAAGAAAATTTTTATTCCTCAAGAGTACATCTTGATGTTTCAACAAGAGGCAATGTTTCTAGTTTGTTTCCCTCAATTATGTTGATTGTTGTGTCAATGAGCATGCCCAATTTCCCCTTGTCTTGTGTACTACCAGAGTGTTCTAGCTTGGAAAATTGTGCTAGAGGAGTGCCTTCTATTATTTTTGGTGAAAGAGAATAAGATTCTTCCTTCTCTTCCTCATTTCCTTGTGCCAAATCTTCTTTGAGAGTAATATTCTCCACTATTTCTTGTGGTTCAGTGGAGTCTACCAGGTCTTCTTCATTTATATATGCTGGGAGGAGAGCGGTGATGCCTTCTTTGAGAGTGTCTTGGTATGGTTATTTTGTGTTAGCTAAGAACTCTTTGGAATACGGGTGAGTATCCTCCTCTGGTTCGTGTGTAGAAGGGGAGGATTCAACTTCCTTTGTTTCCTAGTTTTCCTCGTGGATTGTCTCCTTGGGCTTGGAAATTTTTCACTTGTTTCACTGAGTTGCAACTTCATTCTTTGTCCTTCATTTCTTCAGCATAGAAATTTGCCTTTTGGTAAACCCTCAAAGTCTCTTTGTGCCTGGTTTTCTGGCCATTATCTCCACATCACTATCACGTCTTTGTGCCTGGTTTTCTGGCCATTATCTCCACATCACTATCACGATCTTATTTCACCAGAGTTGCGGCATGGAGGGAGTTGGCCATGCCTTTTCGCTTGTGTTTTTTTTGTGGAGTTGCAACATCCGCTCCTTTTGTCTCCATGGCCTCATTGGCTGGTGGAAGTGTTACATGTTTAATCTCTTGTGGACCCAGAAGTGCAAGCATTTCATGCTTGACTGCCTGAAGGGAAACAACTTCATTTTCATTAAGGATAACATGTGGATGCACATTACTATTCCAAGTGTGGCCCACTTTATATAATGCATGATCTACCAATAATTTGATGAGGACATGATGAGATACAACCTCCCTAGGGTTCTTGTCCCTTTCAACAAGCACTTACATTGTCTGCAATGTCCTGAATAGAAAATACATCATATTGATTGGTCGGTTATGGCATAGGTGGTTGAGTAGGTCAATGTGTTGGACATAAATAGTTCCATATCACCCTTCGCAAGTGAAGTAACGCTTAAAAAATATAGTTTCATCTTCCCACAGATGAGGTAGTGACTGGTGGTAAAAGACTTTTCCTTTATTGAATAAATCTTCTCGTGGTTCGAGGAACTACCTCATAATTTCAGGGTGCAAATTCCTTCGGCTATACAATATTTCTCTTTTGCGAGGTATCCCAGTGAATATTAGACTATTGTGCTCATTTACCATAGACAATGCTACACCATTGTCACCCAACCATAGGCACATATCCAACCCCGAGCACCTTAACCTTAGACAGAATGAATGATTATGGGAAGCCTCACTATAACCAACAAATAAACCAGGGTAGTGCATGTTCTCTAGAGGTAGGCTGTAGCGCACAAGATAGAGTACCAAAAGACTGAACAGGGAATTACTGCACACCTGCATCTCCTCCTCAACACTTGTGACTTGATTTTGGATGACTGAGTGTGTGTTTAAATGAGTTGGATCACCTCCTATTTATACTAATTACGCCAGGTGAACATGTGTCTCTTCAAACAAGGACGACTTGTCCTTTTCTTCCTATAATAATTCAATGTTACTTATTCTACTGAGCTGACTTGTCTTCCATGGTTTTCACACATATTTTTAGGTTTTATCTTTCTTCTTGAATATTCCATTCTATTCAAAGGTTTATCCATGGAGGTTAATACCTCCTGCAGCTACCAAAAAATCAACAATCCCTCTTATCTAGGGAGTATTTAACCATGATGTTCCCTTATTATATTCATATCCTTTCTCGCTATGCCATGATCCTCTCATCATGGTTTTGTAGAACATGCTACTGGTAACATCATTACATCACACATGGCTACAACCATGTGGACCTATCAATCTCGTCTAGGGGCCACAACTCGCAAGAGAACACTAGAGCTACACCTTGTAGTGTGTGTCACCATCATCATCATGGGATACACTTGCATGACGTGCTTACCCATGGCTACACCCATGTCATGAGTATCATCATTACTATCATCATTATCCATCCATCTCACATGGCATGGGAAATACCTACATGGTATTTCATACGAGTAACATCACCAGAGCTACATAGTCTATATCATGATCACCTAGATCATATTATGAGAAACACCATCACAGCCATCCAGGTTCTTCACTATGCCACTAGCATACCATATTGTCTCACTGGTGTAGAAACAACTCAACATACCAGACCATCTCACTGGAGTAGCCTATAGCTCAACATAAAGCCTACAACTCAGAACAAGGCCTACAACTCAGCATGAATCCTACAACTCGACACAAGGCCTACAACTCAGCATGAATCCTACAACTTGGAATCAATCCTACAACTCGACATAAGGCCTAAATTTTGGCACAAAGGACTACAACTTGGAATGAAGCCTACAACTCAATACAAGGCCTACAACTCATCACAATTCCTACAACTCAGCATGAATCCTATAACTAGGCACAAGGCCTACAATGCGGTACAAAGGACTATAACTCGGCATGAAGCCTACAACTCAGCACAAGGCCTACAACTTGACACAAATTCCTACAACACGTTATGAAGCCTACAAGATCCTTCTTTTCAAATTCTTCCATCAACTCCCTCTAACTAAGAGAATCCCCGAACCACACTTCCATCTGTTGCATGCCCCTATGCATCCTGCAAAGTGTCACGAAACCTTGCTTCTTATTGATCATTGAATCCCTCTAAAGTTTTAATCCCTCTGATTCCTTTCAAGTCTTTATTTTCTATGGTAACCTTTCTGGAATATGTAGGATAACCTGCCCAAAATAGGAACAACAAGAGAAAAAATATTTCGAATATAATAACATTTTATATAAGAACATATTGATTTCATGGCAATTCATTATAACATTACCAAGGTGTCCTTCCTGAGAACAAGAACAATAAATATCTCTTAAAGGAGATGTTAGTTCATATTGTAATTAAGTATAATAAGCATTTATATTAATAATACATGCTACTAAGTATTCATTTGTTCTAAAGGATTGCAATACTTAAGCAACAATAAAAATATCAAACCTGATTTGCAAACCTGGAGTCTAGATATTGTTCTGCTTGAGTTTCTTTTCTTCTGATTCAAGTATTCTTTCCAACTTGGAGAGTGTGGTGTTCCTCTGAATGTATTAGATCTTTTATCTTTCTAGCTCTAAGATTTCTTATTGGACAAAGATCATTTTTCTTTCCAAAGGTTTAGATGTGCAGTAGTTTCTTTTTATTATTTCTCCTACTTCATGTTCATGTGCTTGGAAGATTAAAAAATCAAACTCTTCATCCTTTGACACCTTCTCTTTAGTCAGTGGTTCCACAATTTTTCCCTTTGTTCTTTGTGTTAACACATAATATTGTATTATGATATGAGATAATTTCCCAAAATACAATTGCTATAAGAGGGTTCTTGTACTTTTGGAAAGCTTGACTTCAAGTCAGTTTTTCATGGGTTTTGAGAAGGCATTTTCAGTTCTTGATGATTACATTGTGTATAATACATCATAATATTTCCAACCATATCTCTTGCAGCCTAAAAATATTCTGGGAAGGCCTCCAAAAACCCTCTCAAAGACCACGTTGTGTTTCTGCTGAGAGCACGTTGCGCTTCTTCAATTTTTGAGCGACTAACTTAAAACTTGGATTATGAAAAAATGGGAAGGTATTTTTGAAAATTGGAGGGTTTTGTTCATCACATACAAAATAACAAAACCCTCTCTCATTTTTTCAAAACGTGTTATGGTTAGAGAGATATTAGACAAAGAAAAGGTGCTACGGAATCACCTAACCAAACACACAAATGGCGCTACCAAATATGTAGAGTTATTTCAGGAGGGGAGCTACGGAAATTGCACGGTCATTAATCAGGAGTGGTGCTATGAAATATGCAGATATGTTTTAGGAGTGGTTCTACAAAATCCATAGATCTTTTTAGGAGTGGCGCTACGAAATCTGCAGAGTTGTTTTAGGAGTGGCGCTACGGAATTTCCTGTAGCAACTATTGTTGGATATTTGATCATAAAACCCAAACAATGAAGTGGGTTTATCTGAAATGTTTTGTGGTGCAAGATGATATCCTTTTTGACTTTCTGACCAAATTTCAGCTTGCCCCGGTTTGGCATTTGAGAGAAACAATTAAAACACCAGTGCACTGCGGAATGTGTTTCCAACTCTCTGTTTTGCATAGTTGTTGGATAGTCACCTTGTTGGGAGATTTCCACATGTCAAGGAGGATTCAAATGAATTCTCATGGATCATTTATATTTCAAGGGACATGTGCACGTAAGTTTTATATCCATTAAATACCTCACGGAGTGAGGTGGAAACAATTTATTAATGACTTACAACAATTTCCTGAAAATTAGCAGATTGTTGGATTTTTGTCTCTTTGATTGTTGCCACCCATATCCAAGGATTAGAATCCAATAAAAGAGATGGGATTTGACCTCCTAAGAATATTTGGATGATATTTTATATTTAATGAAGGAGAGATATATTGGAGAAGGGTTGGATTCATGAGCCAAGAGAGGCTAGAGAGAGTAGGAGCATGCAGTTTCCCTGTGTGTGTTCATTTGTAATCATGAGGGAATTTTTATCATGTAAATATTACCGACATTGAATATTCATGAGTTTTTTATATCAGATTTTTTTTTCTTAGTTATCCATATTCATTTATATCTTTCTTGAATGAATCATAGCTTTTGAGGATCAATAGTTGTATTTGATTTATAGATTCTTGAGCAACAAAGGGTTTGTTGTAATTGCCTATAACTCATTGTGTTTATTCAAGTAGCTTTCTAATCCATTTTGCAGAGAGGATATTTGTTTAATGGATGATATAATTTATGTTAACTGATCCTTTCTTCCATATGTCATCTTATGATCCATTTTTATGGTATGCTTTTCAATTACCTTTTAACTTCAAGGTTTTTGTGTGGATCCATCGCCTAATGGTGTAGCCTATTGATATGCAATCTGATTCACTCTCCCTTTCTTTCTCATCTTGTTGATCCACCTATTCAAACCAAAAAATTATATTTTACATTTTGATGGGTGTTGAGCTTACACTTTAGCAGTCAAAGTGTGACTTTCAGTGCTAACATATTTGTCATCATTGTGGGGAACGGATTTGAGCAGATTGAAGAGCTCCCTGGGAAGAACGACATAGATCCAGCTCTTGATGGTAGAAAAGAGAGGGACACAAAAAATCTAATTGTATTATCTACCTGGCGACTCCACAATCAAATACTCCAATGGGGAGGATCCCGTTGATAGAAATATGAAGGGGATGAAGTGTAAATCCAGGTATCATTTCATTAGTTTTCTACGTGAACTATTGTTCTTCTTTATCCTCTCTTTCCTATATTTTCCTTTACATATAAATATAATCATCTTGTGCTTTGTTTATTCAGATGATCCTCAACCTTCCATTATATATCCATCCTTGGAAGAAGAATACCTTCCTTCTGCCTGTGTTGTATATGTTGATCTTGTATCCTCACCACAACCTATTCATAAGGATGAGAGCTTTGTATTCAAATCCCTCCTAAATTTGATCACCCTTGTAACCTTGAGGAGGTTGAAACTGATTTAAATCATTCTCAAATATCATCACCTTTTGTTGTTACTGTTGAACCTTTCCATCAGCATGTTAAACCTCATATCCATCCCAATAGTTTTCAAACTAATCAGAGACAAGATGTTTAAGCCCTTATGGCTGTCATATCACCTTCATCCTTATCCTCTTGATTTCCTTGACTATATTCCTCAGTTCTTTGGAGAAGATCATGTTACAACTGAGAGGCATTTGAAGGCCTTTGAGAACTTTGTTGATCAATTTGAGATAGTTCATGATGATTTTACCATGAGTTTGTTATCCAAATCCTTGTTTAGAGATGTTGTGTGGTTTAAAGGTTTGGGAGCTGATTCCATTGGTTATTGGATCGCACTATGCAATGCATTTTTAAAGTGATGGGGTGAGAACAAGTCCCTTGATCAATACTTGGATGATTTTAATGCTTTGAGGAGAGGGGAAGAGGAAGCCTTGGCTATCTTCAACAAGAGGTTTTATAGTGTTTATCATAGCATTCCAGTGGAAATCCGACCTTCCACGATTGTTTCCATGGTGTACTATGAAATGGCTCAGCATTCAAATCTTGTCCTTCTCCTGAGAGAAAGGAAATATTCATATTTAAGATGCTTATTTGGAGATGTTGAAGAATTTTAGGAGAACATCTATGCTAGAAAGAGGATTCATATGCAAGCATATTCTGAAAATTTGCATGTACATGAGCAAGAAGACTATCAATATATTTCAGATTCCGAGCAAGAAGACATCGAGTATAAGTTAGATCTAGAACAACAAAAAGG
Organism: Picea sitchensis; assembly: GCA_010110895.2. Taxonomy (NCBI): domain Eukaryota; kingdom Viridiplantae; phylum Streptophyta; class Pinopsida; order Pinales; family Pinaceae; genus Picea; species Picea sitchensis. The sequence goes on from SNQJ01S0002613.1 coordinate 182,100, forward strand.
ATGTAAGTATGATTAACATTTGGAATCATATTCTTCAATATTTCCATATTTTTCTATGGACATCAATGTATCTCAATTTTATGATCAGTTTTCAGACCGTTTTGAGCATGTAGTAGTGGTTGATTGCATATATAACTATATGTTCTTGGTTGATCATAATTATGATGCTTTAAATCCTATTGTACAATTATCATGTGATCATTATTATGAAGAAGAGACTGCAATTGTTGATGATCAAGAGTTGGTTTCGAAAGAAAAAGAAGGTCATGTATTTGCAAGTAGAAAGGCATTTACGAATGAGCAATTATTTTATGTGGATCAACATGCTTGTGATCTTGGTTTTAAGGATCCATTTGCAACCTTTTTAGAGTCTTATGTTTCATATTATGAAAATTTCAAATTGCATTATTTCATCGATACTCATGGGTGAGTATGGTTTTCTGGATTTTTTATCAATACTGTTACATTTCAGTTATTATCTATTGGTCAGTGGTAAAGACAAGATCATTTCAATCTTAAAATTACTTGAATGGTTGTTGTGGATGTCTTCCTTTACCTGATCAAATTGGAGATCTGGTTAGAGGTAGGGTAGTGTAGGAAATAAGCTCGCTTCCCAATAATTTTCTTTCCTTCATTTTTACAGCAGGTTTATCAATTAGTTTTCTTAAATAAGTGGAAGATTTTGGTAGTGTTTCAGAGGTTAGTTGCACAGATGACTCCATAGGACAATGGATAAGGAAACTGGAACTGCATGTTCTTGGAAGCTCATAGGGAGCATGCCATCCCTTGTGGAGCCATATGTTAAGACATAAGATTGTATTATGATTTGAGATAATTTCCCAAAATACAATTGCTATAGGAGGGTTCTTGTACTTTTGGAATGATTGACTTCAAGTCAATTTTTCAGCGGTTTTGAGAAGGAGTTTGCAATTCTTGATGATTCCATTGTGTAGAAGAAATCATAATATTTCCAACCATATCTATTGAAGCCCAAAACTCTTCTAGGAACGCCTCCAAAAACCCTCTCCAAGACCACGTTGTGTTTCTGCTGAGAGCATGTTGTGCTTCTGGAATTTTTGAGTGACTAACTTAAAACTTGGATTATGAACAAATGGGAAGGTATTTTTAAAAACTGGAGGAGGTTTTTGTTTTTTACATACCAAATAACAAAGAAATCTCTCAGTTTTTCAAAAAGTAGTATGGTTAGAGAGATATTAGACACATAAAATGTGTTACAGAATCACCTAGATAGACACACAAATGGTGCTACTGAATCTACAGAGTTATTCCAGGAGGGGCGCTACGGAAATTGCACAGTCATTAATCAGGAGTGGCGCTATGAAATATGCAGAGCTGTTTTAGGAGTGGCACTATGAAATTCATAGAGTTTTTTTAGGAGTGGCGTAACGAAATCTGCAGAGTTGTTTTAAGAGTGGTGCTACGGAATTTCCTGTAGCATCTATTGTTATAGATTTGATCATAAAACCCAAATGGTGAAGTGGGTTTCTCTGAAATTTTTGTGGAGGAAGATGATATCCTTGTTGACTTGCTGACTAAATTTCAGCCTAGCCCAGTTTGGCATTTGAGAGAAACAATTAAAACACCAGTGCGCTGCAGAATGTCCTGCCAACTCTTTGTTTTGCATAGTTGTTGGATATTCGTCTTGTTGGGAGGTTGCCACCTATCAAGGAGGGTTTGAATGAATTCTCATGGATCAGTTAGATTTCAAGGGAAACCTGCACCTAATTTTTATCTCCATTAAAGACCTCATGCAGTGAGGTGGAAACAATTTATTAATGACTTCCAAGAATTTCCTGAAAATTAGCAGTTTGTTGGATTTTTGTATCTTTGATTGTTTCCACCTATCTCCAAGGATTAGAATCAAATGAAAGAGATGGGATTCGACCTCCCAAGGATATTTGGATTTTATTTTATATTTAATTAAGGAGAGAGCTCTTGGAGAAGGGTTGGATTCATGAGCCAAGAGAGGCTAGAGAGAGTAGGAGCAGACCGTTTGACTGTGTGTGTTCATTTGTAAGCCCGAGGACATTTTTATCATGTAAATATTCCCGACATTGAAGATTCATGAGATTTTTTATATCAGATTGTGTTCTCTTATTTATCCATATTTATTTCTATCTTTCTTGAATGAATTGTATCTTTTGACGATCAATAGTTGTATTTGATTTATAGATTATTGAAAAGCAAAGGGTTTGTTGTAATTGCCTATAACTCATTGTGTTTATTCAAGTAGCTTTCTAATCCGTTTTGTAGAGAGGATATTTGTTTAATGGATGATCTAATTTATGTTAACTTATCCTTTCTTCCATATTCCATCTTATGATCCATTTTTCTGATATGCTTTTCAATTGCCTTCTAACTTGAGAGATTTTGTGTGACTCCATTGCCCAATGGTGTAGCCTATTGATCTGTAGTTTTCTAACCTCTCCCTTTCTTTCTCATCTTGTTGATCCATCTATTCAAACCAAAAAATTCTCTTTTACATTCTGATGGGTGTTGAGCTTACACTTTAGCAATCAAAGTGTGACTTTCAGTGCTAACACTTTGCAAGAATGATGTCAATCCTTGTCTTCCATGCTTTACCAAGAGACCATGCTTCTAATGCACCACTCTAATTTTATGGAGAAATTCATGATTGTATTTGAATTTTACCTTGACTAGTATTTTTACTTTGATCGTTCAAACCTTGAATTTGATCGTTCAAACCTTGACTTTGACCAGTCAAACTTTGACGTTGACCAGTCAAACATTGACTTTGACCCAAAAATTCAACTTTGACATTTTTTATGGATGATGGTACCAGATATGTGTTGGGTTAGGGAGCACTAGGATATCCAATAATTATTCCAAACACTTCACTTAAAGTGCCTGAATAATCAGGTTAGGGTTTGTTACTGCTACAAGATCAGAAACCCTAGCTGCAACTACAATTGTGCTACGACGAGCTTGACAGAGAGTTGCAGATCTAATTTCTAGGGGTTATATTGTTCTGAAGGTGGTGCGGGCCCATAAAATGTTAGAATATTGTGCTCATTTACCATAGACAATGATACACCATTGTCACCAAACCATAGGAACAAAGCCACCCCCGAGCACCTTAACCTTAGACAGAAAGAATGATTTCAGGAAGCCTCACTAGAACCAACATATAAACTAGGGTAGCACACCCTCTGTAGAGGTAGTGCACAAGATAGAATAACAAAAGACTGAATAGGGAATTAATCCACACCTGCAGCTATTGCAACTCCTACTCAACACTTGTGCCTTGCTTATGGATGACTGAGTGTGTGTGCAAATGAGCAGGAGTGCCTCCTATTTATACTAATCTATCCAGGTGAACAGATGTCTCTTCAAATAGGGTTGACCTATCCTTTACTTGATATAATACTTCAATATTACTTATTCTGTTGAGCCTACTTGTCTTCCATGGTTTTCACACATCTGCTTTGATTATCTCTTAGTTCTGGAATATTTTATTCTAGTCAAAGGTTTATCCATGGAGGTTAATACCTCCCGAATCTACCAAAACATCAACAATGAATTTGGCCACATTTTCCTCTGTGACCTCGACATGTGTTCCTACAAATATGGAGCACTCTTTCATGTAGTTCATGGAGAATTATAGCACAATCTCATCATTGTATCCATGTAATTGTAACACATACTCCATCTAGCTTGCTCATCCCAGGATTTCTATGATGTCATTGTAAACCACCAACGCAATTGTTTCTATAAGACCTTTGTGGATTAATGATCCACCCATGGCTCCTTTCCTCTTTTAACT